>PVLC010027448.1:0-21856 GCA_004027655.1 Graphiurus murinus
GGGAGGCTGAGACCGGAGGATCCGGGTTCGCGGCCAGCCTCAGCTACCTAGTGAGGCACTCCGCAACTTAGTGAGACTCGGTTTCAAAATAAAGAATAAAAAATAGGGCTGGGGGTATAGCTCGAAGGTAAAATGCCCCTGGGCTCAATCCCCAGTTCCGCACAAAAAAAAAGAAAAAAAAATAGGGCTGGGGGTATAGCTCGGAGGTAGAATGCCCCTGGGTTCAATCCCCAGTAAAACACACACACACACACACACACACACACACACACATACATACACACACACACACACACACACACACACACACAAAACAATAAATAAATAAAATAAATAAATAGAAAGGACTGGGGGTATAGCTCAGATGTAGAATGCCCCCTGTATTTAATCCCCAGTACCCCCTCCCCACCAAAAAAGATTATGAAACCCAAACCCACCAACTAGACCTGGTGAGGAAGCCCAAGCAGGAGGAAAACCTGTAGAGCCAGTCAGCCCCCCGCCCTCCCCACCCAAAGCCTTGTCCCTCACCCCCCCCCCTTGTTTTTCTGGTACTGGGGATGGAACCCAGGGGCATTCTACCTCTAAGATACACTCCCAGCCCTATTTTTAAATTCTTTATTTTGAAACAGGGCCTCACTAAGTAGCTGAGGCTGGCCGTGAACCTGCAATCCTCCTGTATCAGCCTCCCAAGGACTGGAATACAAGCGTGCACCACCACATCCAGCCTCCCTCACCCCTTCTTGTCTTTTCTCAAGTGTGCACCATGGTCCCTCCATTGGAATATCCTTCTTCCACTAGCTAATGGGGCGGATTCGGCTTCAAGGGTGCCCCAAAAGGCTCAGCAACAGAAATGCCCAGGTGACAGATGCAAGGCTTGCAGGGATGTGTCTCTGGTGCTGGGGAGGGAAGGCACCACCCACAAAAGAGCACCCCTGGGGAAAGAGCCCACTCGCACGAGCCCATTCCTGGAGGCTCGAGGGGGACGTCCGCTGCACAGCGATGGGAGGGCACAGCCGCCTCCTTAGGAAAGGCACAGGAGGCCCCGGGTGCTGGCCTTGTGCGTCTTCCCCGTTCTCATCACTCACCTGTGCGTGCACAGCAGGACACTGTACTGTGAAGCACTTATTCCTCAATAAGGAGAATGAGAATGAAAATCTCCAGGCTGTCCTGACTCCGAGTCCCTCACAGTCGCCTCCCCCAGGCTGGGCCCTGATAGGCTCACACTCTGATTGTCTGAACCTCACTGGGACGGAAGAGCCTGGAAGGCAGGGTGACAGGCCCATCGCTACCTCTCAGTACCCAGGCTCAAACAATACTTGAATAAAAACGTGTGTGTGTGTGTTTCTGGGGATTGAACCCAGGGGCATTTTACCTCTGAGCTAGACTCCCAGCCCTATTTTATTTTTAAACAGGGTCTAAGTTGCTGAGGGTCTCACTAAGTTGCTGGGGCTGGCCTCAAACTTGCGATCTTCAAAGATTCATGGTCTATGAATTCTAGCTGCTTCCTGAAGAAGACTTTCTCTGGAAGTACCACTCCTCCCCACGCAGTCTGGATGCATGCTCTCTGGGCAGGGGCCGGTTCCATTCAGTGGCTCTGTGTCTGCAGTGCTACCCCACCTTGGATATACCCTCTGCCAGGGCCTGACGCCCTTCCCCACGGTCCACAGGCAACACCATCTCCTCTTCCTCATCCTCTCCACACTATACAAGCACCTGGCCCGGTCCTGATTGGCCACCAAAGGTCCTCTGGGCCCTGTCTCCGGGTCTGCATCCAGGAGTGTGGCTGTGGAGACTGCAGGGCTGGGGAAAACGGACTCCCACGCGCCTTCTCAGAGCCCCTGAGTCAGGTTCTCACAGCTGTGCAGGCCCTGTGGACTTGGGCAGTCATAGAGGAGGAAGAAGCCAGGGTTCTGGCTCCTTCTCTGGCTAGGAGTGGAGGACAGGGCTCACACAGGCCGGAGGGTGGGTCTCAAGCAGGCCCTGATTGACTCGAGGGAGTATGAGGCCAGGGCTGGTGCAGGGGCACTGCCTTTGGGCAGAGGAGGTTTGAGGGGACAGGCCCGGGGTCTCCCCACCCGGGGAAAACTCTTCTTGTGGCCCTGCGGTACCATGCCCCTTCCCACGTGAGACAGGCTGCAGAGGTCAAGCACAGGGCACGGCAATTCCTGGCAGCCCCCAGACACTGCTGTCTGGGAAGGAAAACTCTGATGGTGAGTAAAGTCCCAAACTTTTCCCAGGGAGGGAGGCGCGGCGGGGTGGGGGTTCTTAGGACTGGACAGGAAATAGCGAAGTGAGATTCAACAAGGAAAAAATGCCAGGAACACACATCTGCAGTGAGAGGGGAAAGAGTCCAGAGCACATCGGGGCCTGGACGGAAGAACCCCCTCCAACCCAGGACCTACCCCGGGTTGGGGACCCTTCCAGATGCTACCCTGTCCTTCCTTACAGCCCCTGCCCTGGGGGCAAGGACCCAGGGCAGCTCAAGGGCCCAGTCAACCAAAGCAGAAACTTCATTTGTTAAAAGCTGAAGATCAAAAGGTCCCCGCAGCTGTATTTCACATCTGGGAGGGGAGATGGAGCCAGATGGGAACGAGGCTCCTGGAAAGAACAGAGAGGAGCCGGAGACTTGACCATAGAAGGCAACTTGGATCCAGACCTGGAAAGTCCAGGGTCTCCTCGGGGAATGATGAGCCAGCGTTCACTGAGCACGTACTAAGCACCAGGCACGCCTCCCCCAAGGTGGGGGTGGGAGCAGAGAAGGTCGGGTCACCTGTTGAGGCTGCATGTGGATGGTGGGGCTCAGGTGTCTGAGCCCCCCCCCCACGTATTGTCTGGCCCTGCCAGCACTGAGCTCTGCACACTGCGCTTCAGTTTAGAGACCCTCCTCAGTCTCGGTGTCACCTGAGCTGACAAGGACCCTCTGAGGTAGGGCTAAGCAGCTGTGAAGCCTCGGGGACTGAGCCTAGGGAGAAGTGACCCGGATCACAGTGGCTGCCTGGGTTCCAAGCCCTCTGCTCACCAGGGAAGGAGGCAGGGCTGGGGCTGGACTGCCAGGCTGGCCCTGAAGCCCAAGAAAAGGGCAGTACCAGGAAGCTCAGGGACCGTGTCCCCGACTTGACCTGCTCCCAGGATGGCCCTAGGGGATGCTGGCAGCAGCCTGGGCCCATGCAGCACATGCCTTGGGCCCTAAGGAGGTCCACCTGCAGCTCCAAGGCCAGAGGCAGAAATAGAACCCAGGCTTCCTGCCCTCCGGCCCGTCTCCGGGCTGTGAGGGAGCCCAGCTTCCTCCCAGAGGAACCCAGTACTTCAGGCAGGCGCTGGAGCCGGATGGTGGGCGGGGAGGGGCCTGGAGGAAGACTGGGCCAGAAAGGAAGGAGCCCAGCCGGGAGGGGATTTTCCAGACCCTGCAGGTTCCTGGTGGTGGGGGGGAGGTTGACTCAAGCAGGCGAAGGCCAGAGGGCTGTTCTAACATGCTGCAGGTGCCCTGCTTGGGGCAGGGATGTGAGCGAGGTGGGGCAGGTGTCTCCTGAGCACAGGCCAAGGAGGTGAGGAGGACCAGGCACGAAGGGAGCGGACGGGGACTTGCAGTAGTTACGGCATGGCGAGAGCTCCAGGTCCAGGTCCTGCGGAAGCTCATGAGGACAAGGGAGAGAGGCTGGATCCTCCTTCTCTGGCCTGAGGAGGAGGCAGAGGAAGCCAAGACTGGCCAGGACAGCTCTCAGAGCAGCAAGAGAGGCCACGTTAGAGGCCCAGGGTGCAGAAGATGCAGAAGATGTGGGGGCAGGGAGGCACAGGCAGGGAGGACACAGAGCTTGGGGCTTCCAAACGTATTTCTGTGTGTGGACTTTGCAGAGACAGGAGTTTCTGGTGCTGCTGAAATTAAGGCTGGTGGCAGATGGCAGTACCGTGAAGAGATGACAGAAAGAGTCACCACTCCACTGAGGGCTTCCACCGAGCCAGGTGCGGCCCCACACCGTGAAGACCAAATCAACTTGTCCTCATGGCAACCCCGGGCAGGGCTGGCGCCACAGGGACACCATTCCCCATCCACGGGAGGAGAAATCCAAAGGGCTCTGAAAATCAAAAGTGGTTTTTGTCCCAGTGCTGGGACAGAACCCAGGCAAGCACTCTACCAGTGAGCTACACCCCCTAGTCTATGATTTTTTTTTTTTTTGTAATGTTTATAGCAAGCTCATTGGGTGCCAAGTCCTGACCTGACCTGGAGCAGGGCTTATTAATGGCTTATTGATGGCACGCAGGGTGAAGAGTCACACATTTCACCGTAGTGGCATTTGTGGATTTGATCACGGGGGAGCCCCAGGCTCCTCTGAGGATGTCACAGCACGGCTGGCACACACTCCACGGCACCTGGATCAAACTTGAAAACTCCTGGACCTCAAAACACATGTGACCCCAAGGCTTTCCATGAAGGGACTGTCCTGTGTTATTTACTTCCATTTCATGGATGAGGAAGCTGAGGCTCAGAGAGCATCCCCTGTGTAGAGGGGATTAAGCAGGCAAGGCTCTTAGTGTGGCGCCTAGTATATACTAAGTGCTCAGTGAGTGTTCAGACTAGTACCACGTTGTAGGGGTGGATGAGGGGTGATGCAGGGGGAGTGTGGGGGTGGGCTCAGGAATGGGGTCACACCTGCTCTGGAGTGGAGCTGGGGAGTCTGCCCTGCTGCCCGGGCCCCAGGCTGGCTGTGGGTGGGTCGCAGAGCTGAGTTCCAAGGCTCCAGCTGTCTGTCTGCTCTGGAGCTGGCTCTGAGACCCCTGGGGGCTTTAGGCTCCTCCAGAGACATTCTTCACATACCTTGGGCAGCAGGCCTGCAGCCTCCCTCCCCCAGCCGGGGCCTGGGGCTGAGCCCCCACCGCCTCCGCAGCTCTGGGAAGGTCTGAGCACCCGCACAGTCCCCAGGGCAGCTGCAGCTGCCCAGGGCGAGGCTCCGGCATCTGGGGCTGGAGTGAGCTCACCTCCTCCAAATCCAGAGACTGTGTGGGGGCAGGGACGAGCGGGCCCCTGCCTGCCCACCCGCCTCCTCCTGCCAGGGTCATGACCCACCCCCCCAGACCTCTAGGGAGGGGTGCGGGACCCAGACAAGTTCCCTGTGCCCCTCTGCTATGATGCAGGCTCCCAGGGAACCCCCAAACAAGTGCTTCCCCATCTCTGCTCAACTCAGACACTGGGTCAAGGTGCTCTGCCCCGCCCCCAGGCCGGCCAGTGCCCTGTCCCCACAGCAGACGGCAGAGGGAAGGAATCTGTCAGGGCAGCACTTTGTTGTGCAAACTGCCAGGCCCTGGTGAGCCCCACACAAAGGCCCAAAGGCCTTTAATCCCCTGGCAGTCTGAGAGGGGCGCCGGCCGGAAAGGAGGTGGCTACAGCCTCCTCTGGCATGCCTGTGTGCCCGTGCTACTCGGGAGGCCTGCCAGCTTCTCACACTCAGGCCCCCAAGGCGGCAGGACCTTTGCCAGCCAGTCAGCCGGGAAGAATACCGATCCCCGAAATAAGAAGGGCTGACACTCCAGGGCCGCTGTGCGCCAGGTGCTGAGCTAAGATCTTTACAAGGCTTATGTCACTCAAACCCACACCAACTTCTGCAGGTGGAGAGCGGTGGCAGCCCCATCTTCCAGGTAAGGAAACTAGGCTCAGAGAGGTAATGTCACCAGCCCTAAGCCACACAGCTAAGGCAATAGGAACTGTGTTTGAAACCAGGACTCCGGCTCACAATCCTGTAATCGGCCAGCTCAGAGGCATGGTAGTCAGCAGGCCCCTGCCTCTGACACTTGCTCTCTGAAAACTCAGGCCAACGAGCCGGGCGTGGTGGCGCACGCTTGTAATCCCAGCATTTGGGAGGCGGAGACTGGAGGATCCAGGTTCGCAGCCAGCCTCAGCTACCTAGTGAGGCACTCCGCAACCTAATGAGACCCTGTTTCAAACTAAAGAATAAAAAATAGGGCTGGGGGTATAGCTCGGAGGTAGAATGCCCCTGAGTTCAATCCCCAGTACCGCAAAAAAAAAAAAAAAAAAACAACTCAGGCCAATGCCTGGGAAGGCTGCCTGGAAAGGCTGCGTTCCAGCCAGGACCCTAAGGGAGGGGGAGGACTCACCTGTGGCCTTGAACAGGCCCCTGGCTCCCTTCCCTTTTAGCACACTTCAGCAAGCCCCTACTCCCACTGCTGGGCATCCACGCCAGCCCCTCGGTCCCTGGGCACTAGCAGTCCCCAGCTGGAGGCTCATGGCTGCACCCCACCACGGAGAGCACACAGCAGGTGCTCCACATTTGCTGACTGGCCGGTAGACTCAGGAATGAATTCACCCAACAATCCTACAGCAGGAGCTAACACATCTGGCAGAAGAAAGCCAAGTTCAGAAAGAGAAACTAAGGACATGTCCGAGAGCGCACAGCTATGAAAAGCCAGAATGAATAACACACCCCCTCCTGACAGGGATCACGTGACAGCTCCCTCCTCATCCCCAGGGAAGAAAAAGACAGCCCCAGAATCCCTGAAATCCACTCTCAGGCATCTCTACTCTTGCACCAGGACCGGGGACCTGAGTTCTCTCAGCTAGAAAATAGGAGCAAAGCTCCCACCTGGCTCCTGCCAGGGGCTGCGGGAGAGGCCAGTGGAAGGAGGCCTCTTTGAGAAGCATGGCCAGCAGACTCTGAATCTGCCTGGCCTTCCCCCAGGAGGCTCTCTCTGGTGGTCTCTGCCTTGGGGACCCCTCTAGTATAGCGGGGGTGAGCACCCAAGCTAAGCTGGTACTAACCAGGCAGAGGACCAGTGAGTGCACCGTATCTGAGTCTCAGGAGATCTGGGCCGGTGGGGCAGGAGGGCCAGAACCCGAGCTCAGCCACACACCCCAATTCTAGGCCGCCTCTGCCTCTTGCTAGCTGGTGTCCTCGTCCGGTAGGAAAGGCTCTTCAATCAGGCCTGCCACTGAGTCCTACGGGTCAAGTCATTTTGACCTCTACTTACTGAGCACCTACTATGTGCTGGGCCCTGGAGAGAACATGGCGAAGTGGACAGAACAGGGAACCGTGTGTCCCTGGGGCAGGTCACGGACCACTGGACCACAGTGTGAGAGGGTTCTGCAGGACAGGACTGGGAGGACACGGGGCAGCAAGCCCTCAAGCGGTAAGAGCCCGGAGGAGGCTTCCTTCCCACAGGAAATGACAACTCAGCTGGTCCCAAAAGATGATTTTCTTGAGTAAGGGGCAAATGGTGCCCACCAGGCCGGTGGGAGGGACAGGAAGAAGTGGCGCCGTGGGACATGCGTGAGGCGGCAGAGTCAGAGGCAGCAGCCGTGTGGGCTCAGGAATGTGTCTGTCTGCAGTTGTGCTGCTGACCAGGTGCTGGGCGCAGTGGTCTAGTCTCTCCAATCTTCCCAGAGCCCTGCACTCTCCTGTGGCCCCCAGACTCCCCAAGAATGGGGCCTCTCCTGGCAGCTGAATGAGCTGCCTGTGGCATCCAGGGGGGCGCAGCAAGCACAAGGCCAGAGTGGCCAAGGCAGCAGGGAGCAGCGTCTCATGGGAGCAGCGTCTGGGCCGGGCTGCCCAGCAAGGAGGTCCCTGGAGTGAACATTCTCCGCCAAGCATTGTGGGTGCCCGTGGCACTGCAGCAAGCACAAGGCGCCTCCTGACTGCAGCCCGGCTTGGTCCTCAGGGTCGCTGGCTCCCGGTGCCCCCACTGTCATCAGCACCGCCAGGCCTGGGGGGCTTCAAGGCCGCTCCAACCTGGCTGGGGCTGCCCATGCCCAGGGAGTTCGTGAACGAAGCAAGTCCGCAGTACAGCCAGGCCTATGCGTGGTTGGGGATGTTCCACAAATTTCATTGAAATACCACGAACAATGCCTACTAAGCCTCTTAAGTTAGGCCTTTCTGCTGCTCTTAGTTTACCAAAGAGTGAGAAGGGAAACCCTTATGATGGTCAACCAGGTTCTATGTGCTGTCACTCACACACACACACACACACACACACACACACACACACACACACACCCTCTCACCCTCTCCAACCTCTTTTTCTCCCTGTCTTCCAGCCACATTTGTCTAGACAGCCCTCAAACCCACCAGGTCTCTTTCTACCCCAGGGCCTTTGCACTTGCTGTGCCCCCTGATATTCCATTACTTCCTCCAGTTTCTGCTCAACTGTCACCTTTCAGGGATCCCTGGACACCCCGTTCGGGCCTGGAACTAATACAGTTCTCTCTTGCTCCCTGCGCCTGCTTCCTGGCTCTTCACTGCACGCCACCACTGGACAGTTCATTCGGTTATCTACCTGCTTCTCTGTTTACTGCCTCCCACAGTGGAAGGTAAGGAACTTTTTGTCCATTTCACTCATTGCTTTTTCCCCAGTACCGAGCACACGGCAGTTTCTCAATATTTATCAAATGAATGAATGAATGAATAAATGAATGGGGTTTACAAATGGGGACGCTGAGGTTCAGTGAGTTGATTGCCCTTAGTCACAGAGTTGCAAGACCTGGGACTTGAACCCAAGACCCTGGTTCCAAACCTGAAAGGAACTCTATTACCAAATCCCTCCTCCTGATACCTCTTTGGCCACTGATGCCTGGGATTTTCTGCAGGAAGTTCGTCTCAGGGGGACAAGGGGCCGCCACAGTCACTAAAGAGTATCCTGGGGAGAGGACAGGGCCCAGAGGCGAGCAGGGCCAGAGCTCCAGCTCCAGGGTCTTGCGCAAGATGGCCAGGCGGCCAGGCCTCAGCTCCCGTGGGCATCAGCAACGGGGAACAACAGTTGGACCAGCAGCCCAACAGCTGTGGCTGGGGAGGCCAGCACCCCCGCCCCGGGCTTCCCTCATCTGCTTCCTGGAGGGGGAGGGACAGGCAGGGCTGAGCCCAGGGCTAGGACAGGCCTGTGGGCAACCGAGCTGGAAACAGAGGAAGGGCCCTTGTCCCCTTTCCTCCTGACTCTAGTCCTTGCCAGGCACAGTGACTCAGGGACAGGAATAGGTATGGGGACAGTCCTACGAACCCATCTGGGGAAGGCTGAGCTGGTCCTCTAAGTGCTCCCACCGTGATGGGGGAAGAGAGCAACTATTCAGTGCTTCCCAAACTTGCTTAGCTTGGAACCTTTCCTTCATGCAAATTTAGTTCCTAGACTAGGGTTCCAGGGAACACACTTTGCGAACACCCACTCCAACCATACCGCCTTAAGTCAGGCTTTACGGTGTAAGACACGATGCTCCCGACCCACCACAGCTGGGGGAGGGGGTTGGAAGACAGAAGAGCCCCCAGGACCCATGGGATAGAGGGAAAGCAGGCCAGTGACAGGAGGCGTTCTCTCCTGGCGCGATCACTTGCCCCTGAGAAATGCCGACAGGATGTGCCCCTTCTCTCCCTGGCCACCAGCCAGGGACTGCGAGGGACTGTGAAGGGGGTCCCAGCTCACCCTACTCTCCTGGACGAGGCCCTTCCCTTCCTGGGACCTCAGCCCCCACCTCGGTGGGTGTCCCGCCTGTCCTAGCAGCCTGTGGTCACTCTGGAAAGGGGGTGAAGGGGGAAGAGGAGAGACGATCGAGTTTCGGCCTCCTCCCTTAAATAGTTGCTTCGACAGAAACAAATCTAACTTTTTCTATTTTCTATTTTGGCCTTCTACATAGTACACCAGGTTCAGCCCCCGAGCAGCTGTGCAGCTGTGATAGAGTCACCTCGCCTCTAAGCCTCTGCTTCCCCGTTTGTATAATGGGCGTGATGATCTTTGGGTTCTGTGTCTATGGCTTCACCAACCACGAGCTGAAAATAGTTGGAAAAACTGCACTGAACAGGCACCAGCTTTTTTCCTGGTCATTACTCCCTAAACAATAGTGTAACAACCATTATTACACAGTGTAACAAGCACTTGCATCGTGTTTACATTGTATTAGGTATTACAAATATCTAGAGAGGAGGAAGCATAAGAGAGGGTAGAGTGCAGGCTACAAGCAAACACTGTGCCGGTTCATCTAAGGGACTTGAGCATCCTTGGAGTTTGGTATCTTTGAGGTTCTGGAACCAGTCCCCCACTGACAACGAGGGACAGCTGTGAAGACAGCTATCTCGTGGGGCTGTTGTGAAGATTAAGGATGTAAATGTACAAAATAGACCCAGCGCACAGCAGACCCCAAGTTTGCTGCTCCTCCTCCACCCTTTTTTTTTGTGTGCGTGGTGCCGGGGATGGTACCCAGGCCCTCATGTAGGCTAAGCAAATGCCCTACCTTTGAGTTACATCCTCAGCCCCTTGCTGTGATTTTTTTTTTCCCTCTTTGTGGTACTGAGGATTGAACCCAGGTCATTCTACCTCGGAGCTATACTCCCAGACCACCCCCTCCTCGATTTTTAGTATTTTGTTTTTGTTTTGAAACAGGGTCTCACTAGGTTGCTGAGAGTCCCGCTAAGTTGCTGAGGCTGGTCTCAAACCTGCATTCCTCCTGTCTCAGCCTCCCAGGTGTTGGGATTACGGGCATGCACCACTGTGCCTGGCTCCTTGCTATGGTTATTACTGGCATTTTCATTGGAATAAAGGTTTCACTGCTTAAAAAGCTTGAGAGCAATCAAGTTTTGATGATCTTAAAAGTTCCCCCTGGCTTTGACATTTTAGCACACTGAACCCCTGAAATGTTATCATTCTAAAATTCTAGGCTGCAACTCCCACCAGCCTGGCTAACAGAGGGAATGAAAGGAAGCCATAGGAGCCAGGTGCAGGGAAAGGCCAGTGACAGGTGATTATTATCATTGCCGTCGTTATTCACTAATACCTTCCCTCCTGCCCTGTTACAAAGGACTTCAGGCAGCTTACAAGACGCATGCCTAACAGCAGGAGAAAATTAACTAAATACGTGTAGGAAACACTCGGGTAGGGCAGACAGATAAGCCTGCGGTGGGATGACTGGACAGAGAGCACATCAGGGAGACATCAGGGAGATCTGGGGAGGGGACGACTCATCAGGCTCCGAGCTTTCTGGTGGCCAATGGGAAGAAGGAAACCTGACCTATCCCCAGATTCCACGTCTGGGAGGTAAAAACAAATGCGTTGCTTAGAAGAAGCACGGCTATTCCTGATGCCAGCCGCAGGAGATGTCCCAAGGGACGAGGCTTGTCTGACATCCTTCTCTGGCTCGTTAGTGGCACTGGCATCCCTGTGGATCCACAAACTGTGACCCTTTGAGGCTGAGGCCAGGGGCAGAGACTGCAGTGATCAAAGATCCGAGGAGGCGGGAACAGAGGCCAGGAGCGCCCCCACCTCACCCCAGCACCCTCCGCCTGGGCAGGATTACCCATGGCTCCCCAAGCCTGAACGCAGCCAGTGCCTGAAATAGCCAGAGCCGGGGAGGGTGCCAGGAGGCCCCGGGCGGGGCCTGCTGAGGCCCGGTGCACATACCCTGGCACACAAAGGGGCACCTTTCCCGGGCATGCAGCCCTCCCTGGGAGTCCCCACCCTCGGCTCCCCTCAGTCTCACGTAGCTCACATAGAACTCAGCTCTACCTCACCCACCCACAGGCGGCCTGCCCACAGGAGCCAAACAGAAAAGTCTGCACAGAAAGGCCACCCAGACCATATAGGGAAGCGCCCGGAGACCTCCTCCCCACACCCACCGCTGGGCTCTGCCTCCCTCAGGATCCGCTCTGGCTCCCTCAGCCCCCTGCCAAGACAATGGGGGCTATTCTGGGCTGCATGGGGTATTTAAAGCTCTGGCTGGGCCTGGTCCCTGGGGAACAAAAAGCCTTGCCCTCTGCAAGACCTTCCTGAAATTGTTGCGCCCCAGACTGCAGTGACCATGTCTCCTGTGGCTCCTGACCTGTCCCAGCCGGCCCAGTGGGATTCAGCACAGTGCCCCTCCTCCAGGAAGCCCACGGGGACCTCCCAGGCTCTGCAGATCCTCAGGAGAGCCAGGCCCCGGCCCTCTGGTCCCAGTGTTCTCTGCAGTACCAGGGTCAGAGTCTCAGGGTGTGTGAAGCACTTCAAGTCTCTGTGGGGACGATGAGACCCTGTCCCCAGCCACCGTGTGGGATACATGGAAGCAGAGACAGGAATTGTGTCTGTTTTGTCATCACTTTTTCCAGCACATAGCACACAGCAGGTGCCAAGGAAATATTTACCAAATGAGGTAAATAAGGGCAGAATGTGTCTGGAACCCCCACTGAACCACCCACCCAGAGCCCCGCACAGGGGTGGCTAACGCTGATGACCCCACCCATTCTCCCGGCTTATGCAAAGCGCTTCATGCTGACCACCTCCACTCCCAAGACGCAGGTGCCACAAGACAATGACGTTCCATTCCGCATGGGTAAGGAGCTTGCCCGAGGGCCTGAACTGGACAGTGACCACGCTGAGAAGCCAACCCGGGTACCCTGAAGCTTCTAGCCTATCGTCCTGTTAGAAGAGCAGGGATCACAGGAGCTGGGAGCCAGGAGCCCGCGTTTAGCCACTAAGTAGCTGTGTGACATGAAGCAAGTCACTTGGTCTCTCTGAATCTGTTTTTTCTCTTCTATAAAAACAGAACATTCATTTGTAATCTCAGTACTTGGGAGGCTGAGACAGGAGGATCCGGGTTAGAGGCCAGCCTCAGTTACTTAGAGAGGCCTTCTGCAACTTAGTGAGACCCTGTTTCAAAATAAAGAATAAAAAATAGGGCTGGGGCCGGGCGTGGTGGCGCACACTTGTAATCCCAGCATTTGGGAGGCTGAGACCGGAGGATCCGGGTTCGCGGCCAGCCTCAGCTACCTAGTGAGGCACTCCACAACTTAGTGAGACCCGGTTTCAAAATAAAGAATAAAAAATAGGGCTGGGGGTGTAGCTCGGAGGTAGAATGCCCCTGAGTTCAATCCCCAGTACCGCCAAAAAAAAAAAAAAAAAAAAATAGGGCTGGGGCTATAGCTCAAAGGTAGAATGCCCCTGAGTTCAATCCCCAGTACCGCAAAAAAAAAAACCCAGAACATTCATTCCTATTTTTTCAGATTTTCAGTAGGATCAAAGGAGCTAAAGCATGTGCACATGTCTCCCCCATGAGCCCCAGCTCCTCCCCAGGGGCAGCAGCGGGGAAGGATGGTGGGAAGCCAAACAGGGAGGAGGAGGAGGGAGCCCAGTGTGAGCCCTGGAACAAAGCTTGCAGCTGCTGGCCACAGCTGGTGAGAGGTTTGGGCCGCTGGACCAGGGGAGAGGGAGTGAGCTGGAAGTCACCTCTGGCCCTCCTCTGTCACCCTTCCCTGCTGACAGCTGCTGAGGCTTCAGGGCCAAGGGCCCCACAGCAGGGGGGGATGGGGCTGGGTCATCTCAGTCCTCACATGGTACTCAAGTCCCAGGGTGCCTACCCCGCTGGGCCCACTGGCCAGGAAGAAGCCCCACCCCCCAGCCATTCACCCAGTTCTCTGGGAAGTTGCTCTGTGTGTGTGTGTGTGTGTGTGTGTGTGTGTGCACACGCATGCGTGTAAACTAGAGCAAAGGTCTGTGAGCCAAACTTGCCTACGGGGAGCTGGACCATGCAGGGCCGGGCTCCCGGGACAGCCCTGTGGCTTTCCTGCAGGTCCTTCCAGGAGCCTTCCCAGAGGCTGAGCACTTGGCCTGCCGTGCGCGGCCATTCTCAGTCCCCTCGGCTCCCAGCTGTCCCAGCCCACGCGGCTCTCTCTCTGAACCCTCACACACCCATAATTACCATGGACCATATTTTCTAAAGCAAAACTCAAGAATCCACTGAACAAAGGATTTCTGGGCTGCTTCCTGGTGTTGGAGGCAGCCTGGGAGATGTAGTTTTGGATGCAGAGGTCTTCAAATTTCTAGGGTAGGTTGTGGGGTAGACTAGCAAGCTTGTATTTTATTAATAAACCAAAGTCATACTGTGAAATATGTATTGGCGAACCACTTCACACCCCTCAGAGTCTGGCGACTTTAAAGCCGCCCAGCAGGCTGGAGTGTCCAAGATAGGACTGGAGCCTCCATCTTTCGCTGCCCTCCCTTGACATCCTTACTTTCCCTCTCTGGGCCTCCGTTTTCCCTTCTGATGAGTGGAGGGAAACTGAGGCTCAGAGAGGCCCCTGCCTCTTGTTGTTAGGGGATGAGCTGCTGTGTGTTGTGTGTTCAGAACACTGTCAGGAGCTGGGTGTGGTGGCGCACGCCTGTAATGCCCAGTCCTTGGGAGGCTGAGACAGGAGGACCTCAGGTTCAAGGACAGCCTCAGCAGCACAGCAAGACTCTCAACAACCTAGCAAGACCCTGTTTCCAAATAAAAAATAAAATAGGGCTGGGGTGTAGCTCAGAGGTAGGAAGCCCCTGAGTTCAATCTCCAATATCACAAAAAAGAACACTGAAGATACGGCAGCTCCAAGAAAAGAGAAGAGGAGGCTGCCAGCATCTCGCTGGCAGAGGCTGGCCCAGGCCTCCTAGAGGCTAACACAGGACCTTCCAGTCGCCTGCTTCCCACCTTGGGCACAGGGGGCCCACAGATGAGGACTCTGGGAGCGCAGCCGTGGTCTAGGTGTTTGGTGGGGGCTGACCAGGGCCAGAGACCCCATCTTGACTTCTTGACCCACATATGGTCCCTCCAGTCTGTCCTCCATTCCCAGACAGACAGGCCCAGCGAGGAAACAGCATGAAGGGCTGGCAAGCCTGGGGCGCGTGTTCTTGGCAGGGAGAATCCACATCTCAGGGACTCAGGTTACCGGAAATGGTAAATCTCCCGGCTGCCTGTCACCTCTGACCAGGAATGTCTGCTGCCTGAGGGAACATCCTGTCCACCTGCCCCTTTGCAGCCCAGAGACAGGGGTGACCTGGGTCCACCCTCTGCTCCCTGCCCCGCCCTGGAGCCTCAGCTTGGCATTGGGGTCTCCCCAACCTAGGGCACCAGTCATTCTAGGACAACAAGGGCCAATGTAACTGACCGATCTCGAGAAGAGGAGAGGCTGGAAGAGGGACCAAAAAGACGGGCCTGGCATGAAGGAGGGACCCAGTAAACAGTGGGATTGGGTGCTGGGAGGAAGCAGGAAGGAGACGGAGGACAACCTGTAGTCGTTCTGGAAGCAGGTGATCAGCCACACAATGTCCTCTGCCCTCATGGGGCTGACATTCTAGTTGGAGCCAGATGGACCATAAAGCAATACCCTCACCAGGTGTGGTGACAAACACCTGCAATCCCAGTACTGGAGAGGCTGAGACAGGAGGATGGCAGGTTCGAGGCCAGCCTCAGCAATTTAGTGAGACCCTGTTTCAAAATAAAAATAAAATAGGGCTGGGGATGTGGCTTGGCAGTAGACTATCCCTGGGTTTAATCCCCAGTACCACACCATACACACACGTGCGTGCGCATAATAAAGTTATGCCCCCAATGTGAATGTCAAATGGTGAGAGCTCTAGAAAGAAACAGCAGGGCGAGGGGGATGGGAGCAGCAGGTGGGGCACCACACAGGCCAGCGAGAGAAGGTGACACAGGTATGGAGGACTGGGGATAAGTCACAGGCAGGTGTAGAGGGAGTGCACTCCAGGCACCGGGAAGCAGGGCTGTAAAGGCCCCGGAGGCAGGAGGATCCTCAGAATGCTCTGGAAATGGCCAGGAAGCCATTATCTGACCATCGCAACTGTCCTGAGAGCTAGCTAGGTATTACAACCACCACACCCTCGAGGAGGCTCATCAGAGGTCACGGGAGGGGTTAAGTGGCAGGGCCAGGACTCAACCTTCCTTCTCCACCAAGACAAACGTCCAGGGAGTACCGTCCTCAGCACCCTGGAGGGAGGGGCAAGATGGGAAAAGAGCACGGAAGGGGTTCGAGCCCAAGTCCCTGTTCTTCCCCTGCCTGGCCTTGTGATCTCAGACAAGGTCCCCTCCCAGCCGGGCCTCAATGTCCTCACTGCTCACGGGCCAGCGAGCCTGTCCCATCCACTGTGCAGAAAATGGGGGAGAAGGCTAAAATAAAGGGCGGTAATGAGCTGGGCGTGGTGGCACACGTTTGTAATCCCAGTACTTGGGAGGCTGAGACAGAAGGATTGCCGGTTTGAGGACAGCCTCAACAAGTAGTGAGACTCTCATCAACCTAGCAAGACCTTGTTTCCAAGCTGGGCGTGGTGGCACACGCTTGTAATCCCAGCATTTGGGAGGCTGAGATCGGAGGATCCGGGTTCACGGCCAGCCTCAGCTACCCAGTAAGGCCCTCCACAACTTAGTGAGACTCGGTTTCAAAATAAAGAATAAAAAATAGGGCTGGGGGTATAGCTCGGAGGTAGAATACCCCTGAGTTCAATCCCTAGTACTGCAAAAAAAAAAAGGAAAGACCTTGTTTCCAAATAAGAAATAAAAATTGGACTAGGGGTGCCTCTGGGTTCAATCCCCAGTACCACAAAAAAAAGTATAAAAAATAGGGCTGGGGGGTGTAGCTCAGAGGTAGAATGCCCCTGGGTTCAGCCCCCAGTACCACCAAGGCAGGAGGATCACAAATAAATAAATAAAATAGGATTGGGGGTGTAGCTCAGAGGTAGAATGCCCCTGGTTTCAATCCCCAGTACCACCAAGGCAGGAGGATCACAAGTACGAGGCCAGCCTGGGCAACTTGGCAAGACCCAGTCTCAAATTTAAAAGTAAAAGGGCTGGGGGGATAACGGCTCTGTGGTAGAGGGCCCCTGGGTTCAATCCAGAAGGAGGGGAGGAGGAGAGGGAGAAGAAGGGGGCGGGGGAGACCTGAGGCTCCTCCCCGGCCAGGTGTGAACACCAGGTGCAGACCCCACCCACCACAGCTGCCAGGGTGGCAGCCTCCTGCCTGGCTCCCAAGAGGTTGAATCCTGCTATGCCCACCTGGGTCTTGGTACCACTTGGTACCTACGGCCTGGCCAACACCAGGCACCAGTGCTGCGCTCTGGCTCCAGGTGGCAATGCCCCTTGGCTTTGGGACCGGGCCGGGGACAGCTCCCTGTGCTCCTGAGCAGGCGGAGGCCCACGAGTCGCCTTTGTTACCAGGGTGCCAGAGCAGGCCAGCCCTCATGGGCACCAGGCCAGACCCCGAGGCCCAGCCAAGTGCAAACAGCACGCTTGGCGCCCAGATCCAGGCGCGCTGGAGCGGGCAGGCTGCCCGCTGCCCCGTCACAACAAGCCATCATTTCTACATGCCGAGGGGCCCAGGCGGCCGGCACCCCTGCAGGAGCTGGGACTATGGACGCCAGGGAGGCCCCTCTCCCTCCCCACGGGGAATGGGCAGTGGGGATCCGGGAGGCTGGACAGGGAGAGAAGCAGGGCCAGGCAGAGGAGCACGCGGGTGGGAAAACGAGGGGCCTGGAAGGAGCCAGGTTTTTTCACATTATAGGTGACATCAGGGGAGGGGCTAATGAGAAGACCTGTCCCCAGCTGCTGCAAAGAAGGCAGGGACGACACAGTGAGAGGGGCAGTCCTGTCTGCCTGCAGTGAGGCCAGGGCGGCTCCAAACTTGACAAGGGTCAGTAATCATCAGAGCGGCGGCTCCCAACCATGCACACGCAGGGCCTCACACCCACCAGCGTGGCCCGGAAAAACCTCCTGTGGGTCGGAGCTGCCCTGCATCGCGTTGTCCAGAGAGGGAACCGCCGGCCACACCCAGCATCCGAGGACTTGCAACACAACCGAGAAACTCAACTTTGACAATCTTTAATATTATTATTATTATTTTTTTTGGTGGTGGTGGTACTGGGGATTGAACCCAGGGGCATTCTACCTCTAAGCTATACCCTCAGCCCTATTTTTTTTTTTGAAACAGGGTCTAAGTTGCTGAGGCTGGCCACAAACCTGCCATCTTCCTGTCTTAGCCTCCCAAGTATTGGGATTACAAGTGTATACCACCATGCCTGACTATAAATTTCTTATTTATTTATTTATTTTTGTACTGGGGATTGAACTCAGGGGCATTCTACCACCGAGCTACACCCCCAGTCCCATTTTTTATTCTTTATTTTGAAACAGGGTCTCACTAAGTTGCAGAGTGCCTCACTAGGTAGGCACTCCGGATCCCCGGATCCGAACCCAGATCCTCCGGTCTCAGCCTCCCAAATGCTGGGATTACAAGCGTGGGCCACCACGCCCGGCTTAAATTTCGTATTTAAATGGTCATGGGTGATCCAGGCATGGTAGCACATGCCTGTAATCCCAGTAGTTGGGAGGCTGAAACAGGAGGATGGCCGGTTCAAGGACAGCTTCAGCAAGTAATGAAACTCTTATCGACCTAGAGAGACTCAGTTTCATAATAAAAATAAAATAGGGCTGGGGGTGTGGTTTGGAGGTAGAATGCCCCTGGGTTCAACCCCTAGCATCACAGTAAATAAATAAATAGGTAAATAGTCACAGGTGGCTAGCGACTGCAGCACTGGCAATGCCAATGATGCCATGGCGAGCCTTATCCCCAGCCGGGAGTAGGCTGTCTCCCTCTTACAAAGGAGGCCCCTGAGGCTCACCCGGGGCCACAGAGCTGGCAAGCCACAGACCCGCGCTCCCCACCCAGGGTTATTGTCAACACTGCAAAGACTAGCGGAAATCGTACGTGTGTAGGCGATAAGGTCGCCTAGTTAATCAAGACATCCAGTCTCTTTTTGCTTTTGGCCTCAATTCTGTCAGCTACACCGGTTATCACACGCTGACCAGAAGTTCTGGCGGGCCATTTATAAAGGTCTTTGATTTTTTTCTGACATGAATAACGGGCAGAAGGATGATGGAATAATCCCAGCTGGCTGAGGAGCCATGGCTTTGCCAACACGGGGCTCTTCAATGGCAAGGACTCTTGGCCTTGCCAGCTCTGTCACCAAGGCAGGACACCTGCTCAGGGGAACATGGCTTGTCTGCCAGCCTCCAGGCCTCCACACATGCTGTTCCCTCCTCGGGGTACGCTGTTCCTACACCTCCCGCTACTCCAATCTACTGCTCTCTTCTTTGAGGCTCAGTCACCACTGCCAGGCTGAGACCCCCCACAAAGACATCTTCCTCCTTCACACATCTGTAGGCCTTAATTTCTACATTAGTGTTCTAGAGACTGGGTCCTAATTATAGGCACTTGAGTCAATGTCTCTACTCTCCTGCTGGAACCAAAGCTTCTTGGGGCCAGATGCCAGGTTGGCTTTTTGTCTCGTGTGTGTGTGTGTGTGTGTGTGTGTGTGTGTTGGTGCATGCTTGGGAAGCTGACACAGGAGGACCACAAGTTTGAGGCCAGCCTCAGCTATACACATACACCATACACATACACACACACACACACACACACACACACACACACACACACACACATTTTGCAAAGCCCAGCAGCTTGTGGATCATAAATATTTATAAATTGGCTTACAAGTTTGGGGACTCAATTTCTCATGGCTCTGCCCCGATCCCAGGAGGCAAATCCCTTCCCTGCTGTGAGTAGAATAGGGACATCAACAGAACCCACCTTCATGGCTGATTATTGGTACTTACTATATTTATTTAACAACTACCACATGCTAGACAGTTGACAAACACTAAATTATCTTTATAATGACCCCATGACATAGGTGTTATTATTCTTATATTTATATCATTTTATTTATTTATTTATTTTTGGAACCCAGGGGCATTCTCTCTCCAAGCTACACCCCCAGTCCTATTTTTTATTCTTTATTTTGAAACAGAGTCTCACTAAGTTGTGGAGGGCCTCACTAAGTAGCTGAGGCTGGCCATGAACCGGGGATCCTCCAGTCTCAGCCTCCCAAGTACTGGGATTACAAGTGTGCACCACCACATCCAGCTCTCTCCCCATTTTATAGAGGATAGATAAAATAAAGGAGAGAATGTGAGTCAAGTGTTTAGTACAGCAGGTGGCACATGTTAAGTACTAAGTAAACTGTAGTAAATTATATTCTTTTCTGTATAAGGAAGGTACACAGAATTGGGGGAAATGTAGGATGCTTACCAGAGTTGGACATGTAGTAGGTATTCCTCCAATCTTTGCTGCTAGATCAACACAGTCCCCGATGTACCAGCAATGGGAGAGGCGGGGTTAGCCAAACCCTGGGCGGCTCTGACTCCCCTCCCGCTGGGCTCCTCCCTGATGCTCTGACCTGGGGCAGGGGCACACAGCACCGGCCACCTCAGGAAAGGGCCCCTTTCCTGCCCCCATCTCTCTCTGAGGACAAGAAGTAGCGAAGGACTGTGGAGAGGCAACCTCCGTGCAGCTGTGCTGAGCCTGGGAACAGAGACCGGGCCTGTGAAGTCTCAAGGGCAGCTGGCACCTTGACTTCCTCCAGACCTTGCTAGGGCCTTCAACAGCCCACTGCCCTGAACCCCAGTCCAAGCCGGAAGAGGGGCAGAAGAGTGCGGACACTCCTACATCCCCAACTGTAGCTTCAGGCCATGGTGTCCACAAGTGTCGGATGAGGACAACAGCAATTCCTACATCTCAGGGTGGTTTTCAAGATGAAACAGGACTGTGCACAGAGCAGTACTTCTCCAACTTCAACACGCACATGAATCACCAGGGAATCTTGTTAGGGCACAGATTCAGGTTCTGTGGCTCCAGGGGGAGGACCTGAGACTCTGCATTCCTGATGAGCCCTGGGTGAGGCTCCCACTGCTGGTACATGGGTCATCCTTGGAGTTCTAAGGATATCAAGGGATTAGAACTGCACTCAGCACACAGCAGGCCCCCCAGAAGAGCTAATAATGCTTTTTCTTCCTGAAACCCTCCTAGGAGACTAGAATCGTCTCTCTGAGCTGTTGACAATGAAAACCGGCAGCTTGCCCAAGCACAGAAGGCCAGAAAGAAGCAGAGGCAGGATTCGAGGCCAAGTCAGCCCATCCATCCTTCCCCTGCATCACGCCACCCCAAGCCTCACCCACCTGGAGCAGCTGCCACTGCATAGGGCTGAGGACACACACACCAGCCCTGCCCTCCACCTGGCTCCTGGCCAGGCCAGCCCAAAAGAGGTCCACGGCCATCGGCCCCACTGCCCCGCAGCGGCTTCCAAAGGCCTCTCCCTCCATCGCCTTATAAAGCGGCCTCAGGCTGCAGTTTGATTTTCCGTGGAGTGAGCCGCCTGCCTGCAGCCTCAGCCACTGCCTCACACATTCCTGCCGGAGCAACATTACCTAATTTAACCATCACTCTCCAGGGCTCTCAAAATAGCCATTGTCAGTGGGGGGAAATGCCCTAATGCTATCAAAATAAATAGTTCTCCTCCTCCCGACTGTGGGCGGCACCAGCCTCAGGACTCATGGAGGAACCCAGGCTGGGAGGACTGAGGGGGGCCTGGGGAGACAATCCCGGGCCCCCTGTGCTCTTCACCCTTCTAGCGGGTCCTGCGTGCCCTCTCCACATACATCCCTGGCATGTGCCCCCAAATCCTCCCGCCATGGTTGCTCTGGTTACTCAAGACCAGGATGCAACTTTCGCTTTCTCCTAACAGCGAAACCTGTAACAATAATGTAATAATTGCTGTCATTCCCAGGTATTAATTACAGGCTAAATGCTTTCCACACCTTGGCTTGCTGGCGCCTGCAAGGTGGCCAAGAGCTTTCCCTTCTTTCCGATAAGGAAGCAGGTGCTCAAAAGGCAAAGGGGCCGGGCGTGGTGGCGCACGCTTGTAATCCCAGCATTCGGGAGGCTGAGACTGGAGGATCCGGGTTCGAGGCCAGCCTCAGCTACCTAGTGAGGCACTCCTCAACTTAGTGAGACCCTGTTTCAAAATAAAGAATAAAAAAACAGAGCCGGGCGTGGTGGCGCACGCTTGTAATCCCAGCATTCGGGAGGCTGAGACCAGAGGATCCGGGTTCGCGGCCAGCCTCAGCTACCTAGTGAGGCACTCCGCAACTTAGTGAGACTCGGTTTCAAAATAAAGAATAAAAAAATAGGGCTGGGGGTATAGCTCGGAGGTAGAATGCCCCTGAGTTCAATCCCCA
>PVLC010027449.1:0-21074 GCA_004027655.1 Graphiurus murinus
CCAGTCTTCTGCTTTTAGTATTTTGGAAGCCAATGATTTGTCCTCATTTCCTTGCTTACTTGAGAAAACTCTTTCATCAGGACCTAAGAAAAGTCTAGTACTCTAAAATGTTTATAGCAGCCGGGTGTGGTGGCGCACGCGTGTAATCCCAGCATTCGGGAGGCTGAAACCGGAGGATCCGGGTTCGCGGCCAGCCTCAGCTACCTAGTGAGGCACTCCGCAACTTAGTGAGACCCGGTTTCAAAATAGAGAATAAAAAATAGGGCTGGGGGTGTAGCTCGGAGGTAGAATGCCCCTGAGTTCAATCCCCAGTACCGCAAAAAATAAATAAATAAAAATTAAAAAATAATAAAATGTTTATAGCAAAACATTTAAAAATAATATACAAATGACATTGGGGCTGACCATTAACATTCTCCTTTCCCCACTGGTTAGGAGCTTACACAAATGACAGGCAAATTAAATTAAGCATTAGAGTTTATTTGATAACATACATTGGTGTGTAAGGCAGCACTGGCAGTGTGTGAGGAAATGAAAAGCATTAGCACTAGTTTAATTTTTTACAAAAGTCTCTTCTTATATCAACCTAGAAAATGAGTGTTGATGCTCTACAAAGTGAACTGGTCAAGAAATACGGTCAGGACAGCAGAAACACTCTGGGACTTAGGCCACTTAAGGTAGGAGGCCTCCACTCTGTGTAACTTTGACTTGACCCAGGCCACCATAGGACATTCCAAAGAAACAGCCCATTATACCCAAACTAATGCATATTTCAGTAACATACAGTACGGGGCCACTGAGGGTTCATGCCCAGGCCTGTCTCTTTAACTGCAGCAGACGCTCTGAAGAGCTGGTGTGCTGAAGCACCCCCAAGTCAAGGTTGAAAGACCCCCAAACACTCACACAGATATGGTGCCTTTTATTCACGAAAACAATCTCTAACTTCCAATATCTCTACTACCTAACTCATTCTCCCTGCTGTCACACCTGTTTCAAATCTCTCCCAGGAGGGAAGCAAAGCTCCAACAATCTTACACCAAGTTTCACTCAGAAATTTTACAAGCAAGAAAACTGTGTGACCCCAAAATGACATTCCTAAATATTTATCTAGGAAAAGTGAAAACATGTGTCCCTGCAAAGTCATACATGAACACTCACAGTGGCTTTATTCATAAAAGATAGTGAATCTGCTTTAACGACCGAGTTTCAGAGTTCAGACTTCAGTTTCTCCTCACACCACCTTCAGGGTTCCATAGTGGCATTGGCGGGGACTCTTGATCAGAAAGAACAAGTACATCTAAGACAGCATTGGGCCAGCTGTCATGCTCACAAATGTCCAAGAATCCCAAGCACGGCCTGGCCCTCGTTTTCCACAGAGATGGACACGTGATCTAGGAGGAGCAAGAGTCTCATCAGAAGGCCCAACTTAACTTGGATTTTCTACTTTTGGGGGTGTTTGTATCAGGATCCATGTGTTCACTGAATGGATTATCAATGCCAGGTCACTGAGGTCCAGGAACTTGGCTCAGCAGCGCCACACACGTTACCTCTTGATCTTCATTCACAGCACGTCCAGACAGTAGGTTATATTGGACCCATTTGGCAAATAGGGAAACCAGTCCCACGGAGTAAAGTAACTTTTCTAATGCCACATGACTGGTGAATCTTGGGCTAGGAATGAAACCACATGGTCTGTCCTCTCAGGGGGAGTGAGCTACCTGGAGTGATCTCTGAAGTGAACCAAAGGGGAGCATGAGCATCTTGCCCCACCAGGAGGGCATACACTGTAGTCTGCTCTGTCGGCCAGACCAGGCTGCATTTCCTGTGCTGCAGCCTGTGCAGGAGCAGGTTCACCACTAGGCCACACCCATCCGCTGACCCCTGAGGCCCTTCTGGGATATGCAGACCAAGAGATAGATTTCAAAGCATTAGCTGAGTGACTCCTCACAGCAGCCCTGTGCAGTGAGTACCTCAGCCTCCCCATTTAACAAAAGACCAAAAACAGATGCAAAAGACAAAACACTTCCCCATCCTCCTAGCTGCTAAGGACCAAAGTCACATCTAACACATAGGGCTTTTTCTGACACCAGATTTGGGCTCTAATCTCTGACTTCTCTGAGGTTAGAGAAAGAAACCATGGGGGTAACACTAGTGCAAGAAAGGAAGGTCCTGGCTCCTTGTCACTGGAATAGCCATTTCCAGGTTCAGTGACCAAGCGGCGATGGGACCAGAAAAGCCAGGCCTTAATCACTGGCTTAGCTCAACGCTTGATAAAAGCTGAGTGCAGCCCCACAGGTGCTAGGCTGCTAAGACATTCCTACAGACCTAGCTAGCTCAGCCCTGCAGCCCGACAGCCCGTCCCCACCGCCACCTTCTGGAGGCAGAAGCTCTAGCACCTGGAACCATGCGGTTTGGGAATCAAACTTGAGCCAGAATCTGAGCTGCTCAATGAGAAACTCATTCCCAATCTAACAGTTCGTAACTATCAGGAAATCCTCTGAGCTTTCAGCGCAGGAAGACCGGAATGCCTGTGACCCACGGGCGCGCAGGTCCTCAGCGCTCCGCCACACCCTTCCCGGGGACCACAACCTCCCTCCAGGCGCACTGCTGCCACACCCAACTTGATTTCTCTAGGGTCAGAAGCCAAGCGAGTCAGGGCGAGAAGTGAACACACAAACAGCTGTGTGGCTCAGATGGCCACCACGCACAACTAACACCACGCACAAATTAGAGGTGCCCGGGAGAAGCGTACGGAGCTCGGGATGTCGCCGCCGCAGCCTGGAGACCCTTTGCGCGGGGGATGCTGACCCCTGCCGGCCGCACGCGGGATCGCAGCACAACCATGTCCTTTCTGAGTGGTGGGAGATGGTGACCCCAGAGCCGCCCGGGGAAGGGGTTGAGCTCTGTCCCTGCGCAAAGACAGTAGGCCTGGAGGGGAGAGGAGAGAGGACAGGGACGGGGAGGGCCTGCATCAGAGACTCTGAGTTCGAGTTGCCCTCAGCCCCAGATCTCAAGTGCTGGCAGCTCCCTCTTTCTAAGAAGATGAGTAAGAAGAAAAAAGTAAGAGATCCGAGCAGGAGAGGCTCGGGCACCCCTCCAGGGCCGACCTGCGTCTCCAACAGACTCCCCCAGGCAGCGCCTTCTCACCAGGGCCAAAGCTGAGTTTCTGACTGCATAGGCTGAAACACCCCAAAGATGCCCAGGCCCATTCCCGAGAACCTGAGAAGGTCTCCCTACAGGGCAAGAGAAATGCGGGTGTGATTAAGTTAAGGACCTTGAAACTGGGAGAGTATCCTGACTATGCAGAATCCTGCATGGAATCCTGTGACATAGAAGGGAAAAGAGGAGAAACCAAGCCAGATTACCAGGGATGGGCTGGGGAGATAAGGAATGGATTGTCCCTGCAGCCCCTAAAGTCTCTGCCGACATCTTGGTTTGGGCCCAGTGAAACTGATCTCAGACTTCTGATCTCCAAAACTTTAGTAAGAGAATAAATATATGTTGTTTTAAGCCACTAAGCTTGGGGTGCTTTTATTATTTTATAGCAGCAATAGAAAACCAATACATGAGCTTCTACTCTCAAACTCTTGTGCTCAGCACTTTGGATAAAACAAGATTAACAAGAGAGACCCCCATCACCATTCCCAGGGAAGTTTATCATCTGCCTCTCCCAGGATTTTAAAAAGTAACAGGCACCTAGATGTGGTGGTGCATGCCTGTAATCCTAGTACTTGGGAAGCAGAAACAGGAAGATCACAGGTTCAAGACCAGCCTCAGCAACTTAGCAAGATCCTAAACAACTTATCAAAGCCCTGTTTCAGAATGAAAAATAAAATAAGGCTGAGAGTGTAGCTCAGAGGTAGAATGTCCCTGGGTTCAATCCCCAATACCACAGGAGGAAAATAAAAAGAGTAACAGACAAATAGACATCTTGCCAAAGAAGTCATTTGAATGACTAATAAGCACACAAAAATGTTCTCAAGATCATCAGCATAAGGGAAATGCAAAATAAAACCCCAATGAGACCCCACACCCACGAGGATGGCTATACTAAAAGAGACAGATAATAGGACACAGTGGGAGGATATAGGGAAAATGTAATTCTTATCCACGACTGATGGGATTGTAAAATGGTGCGACCATTTTGGAAAGTAGTTTGGCAGTTTCTTGAAAAAGTCAAATATAAATAACCACATTACCCAGCAATCTATTTCTGGGAATAGGACTTTCCAGGAATTCCACTCCCAGGAATCTACCCAAGATAAATGAACACATATGTACATCCAAAGACATGTACATGGGGGCTGGGGATGTAGCTCAGTGTTAGAGCACTTGCCTAGCATGTGCAAGGTCCAGTGTGCAGGGTCCAGAGTCTGACCTCTAGCACCAAAACCAAAAACGCCCAGAGACATGTACACAAATGATTATAGATGCATTATTTAGCCCAAGCCTGGATATAACTCAAATGTTCAACACTGAACAAAAATGTGGCATATAGCCAGGCATGCCTATAACACCAGTACTTAGGAAGCTGAGACAGGATGATTGCAGGTTCAAGACCAGCCACAGCAATTTAGCTAGACTCTCAGAAACCTAGCAAGACCTTGCTTCAAAAAAAAAAAATTTTAAAAAGGGCTGGAGGCATAGCTCCACACATTTAAAAAAAAAAAAAATGTGGTATCGCTTTTCGACCTTTTAGCTAAGATCAAGTGTAGTATCTGTTCTTATCAGTTTAAAAAAATGTGGTACATTATTCAACAATCAAAAGGAATAAATCATTGATATGCTATGATATATGTGAATCTCAAAAACATGACAAGTGAAAGCCAAACACAAAATATCACATATGATTTCATTTTCAAGAAATGTTAAGAGGCAGAAAGACCCGTGGTTGCCTGGGAGGGGGAATGGCTACAATGGACAGAAGGGATATTTTTGAGATGATGACAGTAGTGTGTGTGTTGCTGTGGATTGAACTCAGAGGCATTCTACCTCCGAGCTATACTCCCAGCCCTATTTTATTTCTTATATTGAAACAGGGTCTCACTAAGTTGTAGAGGGCCTAAGTTGCTGAGGCTGGCCATGAACCTGCGATCCTCCTGTCTCTGCCTCCCAAGTACTGGGATTACTAGCATGCGCCACCATGCCTGGCTGATGGCAGTGTTTTAAATCGGATTGTGGTAGCCAGGCGTGGTGGCTTATGCCTGTAATCTCAGTACTTGGGAAGCTAAGATGGGAGGTTGGGAAGGTTTGAGGCCAGCCTCAGCAGTATAGTGAGATTCTCAGAAACCTAGAGAGACCTTGATTCAAGTAAATAAATAAATAAATAAATAAATAAATAAATAAATAAATAAATAAATAAATAAATAAATAAATCTGGTTGGGAGTATAGCTCAGAGGTAGAATGCCCCTGGGTTCAAACCCTAGTACCAAAAATAAATAAATAGGATTGTGGTGATGGTTGCACAATATACTTAAAGCAAGTGAATTTTATGCTATATAAATTATACTGCAATAAAAATGGTATTTTTTAGCCAGGCATGGTGATGCACACTTAGAGGTCCTCAGCAACTTAGTGAGACCCTGTTTCAAAATTAAAAAAACAAAGTCAGGCTGGGGGTGTAGCTCAAAGTTAGAATGCCCCTGGGTTCAATCTCCATTACCACACACACAAAAATAGTCAACATACCAGGGCATCAGATTTGGAGGTGTCACTTCCTAGATTCCTTCAACTTCAAGTAAAGGAGTTTCTTCTTCAGAATAGGCCCCCATCTGACACTTAAGAAGGAATGGTTTTGCTTCTAGAAACTCAGGACCCAGGCTGCCTGCCTCTGAGTTTTTCCTCAATCTACTTAACAAATTTCTCCTGCTATCATGGCCATAGAACATGAGCAGGTGAGGAAGTGCTTCTCTTCTAATTGTATGTTAATTTCCCCACCTATTTAGCTCAATCTAATCAAAGTGTATCACAGGCTGAAACCATAATTAAAACATCTTGCTTCCTCTCCAACTGTCTCTCCACAAAATGCCAAGCATAGGCAGAGAACTGGTCATAGGCAAAGGAATGGTCATTGCCCCACTTTAAATGGCTTTGGCGAGCCTTCTCCCCCTGAGCACCACGAGGCTGGCAGGGTCAAAAGGAGGGAGCTTCCAGAAATTCCTCAGGTCAAAATCAGATGCTATTGGCAGGTGCTCTCATGATGAATTCTGACCCAGAGAATTTGCCTTCTTAACACAGGTTCTAGTCACAAACCACCGAGACCAACATGCGCAAGACAGGCAGGAGTGACAGGAGTCATCCCAGTAGACAGTACTCTAATTTATTTGAGCTTTCTAATTTTTATTGTAATTATGTGATAAATATGTTGGAACATGAGTTTTCCAAGTTACATATTTCCTACATTTCTAGACATAGAATATCTGGGTCTGAGAGGTATTTGTTTTTGGCTCTTGGTATGTCTGTTGCCCTTCTTTCAAAAGGCATATGACAATGTGCAACTTAAAAAAACAGTATCTTATAATAACTACTATCATTTACACTCATTATCACATGCCATGCATTGTTCTGAACTGTTCGTGTCAATTCATTTAACCTTCACGACAACCTTGTGAGGCAGGTGCTGTTACTGCCCCCATTTTACAGAAGAGAAAATGGGGTATGGAGAAGTTAGATAAGTTATGCCAGATTTTTTTAAACATAAAGATTAGTTTGGGGGAAGATCAATTTGTCAGCCAAAGGCATAGGGGAGCCAGAGAAGCCCCAGTCACCACTGTGTGTTCCAGCATAAGGTTTTATCTATCTGAACTCCTCAGAGCATGGGGTGGGTGGTCCTTTGTCCCATCCAAGTGGCTTCTGGTCCTTCTCCTATCAGCTTATCAACCAGTTCAGAGATCTGGTAATAACACAGATGGTGGAAGCAGCAATAGTAACCATTTTCCTAGTCAAGTAGGTTGCAGTGGGTTGGGAAATTTAGAACCTGGACTTTGTTCAACTTACACGTGGAGTTTATTAAGAGCTAAGAAAATCACTCAGCACGAGCATCATGTTATGAACTCATGGCACTAGAACCTAATCATCTGAACCCCAGTCTGATTCCCCCACCACGCCCCACCGCCCCTCACCTTTGTTCCATGACCAGAGGTAAAAGACAGAGTCGAGGGATAGAGACCAGTTTCCACCTGGGAAAGAGCAGGGAGAAGGGGAGAGGAGGGAGCCATGCCCGCTAGGGCTGTTGGCCTTGCTGCACCCAGTGACTTAAACCCAGTCCTTGACTTATCCATTTTATTTCTCCTACCACAAATTTTAACATTTTGGAAGAGCTGCCTCTCAAAGACTCTTGGAGGGGTTCTAATTTAACTTTCACTTTAAGATACCTGCAGAAACCAGGCGTGGTGGTGCACATTTTTAATCCCAGTACTTGGGAGGCTGAGGCAGGAGGATTGCAGGTTTGCAGCCAGCCTCAGAAATTCAGTGAGGCCATCTGCGACTTAGTGAGACCCTGTTTCAAAATAAAGGAATAAAATAGGGCTAGGGGAATAGCTCGGAGGTAGAAATCCCCTGGGTTCCATCCCCAGCACCACGACCCCGATACACACACACACACACACACACACACACACACACACACACACACACAGATATCTGCAAAAGACAGGAAGAAAACAACAACAAAACCCCTATTAACAAAATATCCCAGTAGTACTTTAGTCTCCTAAGCCCTTGTGGGATTTTTACCCCAGAACTGACCTAAAGTATATTCTTATTGCTGGAACTTATAATTTATGCTGGATTTGGGGGTGGATTCTGAGATGATGACCCCTGGATAGTGTTGCTATTCAGATTAAGCCTGATAAATATAAAACCTTAGACACAACACTCTGAAAATGTTTGGGGTGTGTACACTCAAAAATTTGGGAGGGTACATAGCTCGACATCCCAGTCAGAAAGGCTGATTTTGTCAATTCCTAACACAACTAGTCAGAGACCTCACTCTGTGGCCCAAGGACACCGCCTCTCTCTTGCCACTAGCTTAAAAGATGGGCTTAGAGGATCCAGGTCTTGAAATATCATTAACAGGTTTAGAATATATCTTATACCCTACAATTATGAACTCTGACCTCCTGGATAATGTTGAGGTCCTGGGACAGGAACATTTCCAGGAAATGAGGAATACTGTTACATCTACATTGGGTGACAGGAGAAAAGGAAAGAAAAGAGGCTTGTTTTCCTATTCGTACAAATCAAAGTCCTACAGTATTTCAAGATTAGTTCAGACTTGATAATGCTTTTACTAGTAAACAGACCTTCCAGGCCAGACACCCAGCGACCGTCAGGCTGGTGGGAGGAGCGGAGCCTGCCAAGCATGCGCAGGAGGCCCGCGTGGGAAGCAGATCGGTGCTCATCCGTCTTCTGTTGCTAATGACAGGATACCACAGACTGGGTAGATTATGAAGAAAAGAGGTTTGGCTGGCTCTCAGTTCTGGTCTGAGGTTGAGGGGCCACATCTGCTGGTGGCCTTCTTGCTGTCAGAGTCCTGAAGTGGCGCAGGACATCACAGAGAGGGAATCGGTGTGTGCATCCTCTGGTCTCTTCTTATAAAGCCTCCAGTATTCAGTCATGGAGGCCCCACCCTGATAACCTTATCTAACCCTAATTCCCTCCCCAAAACCTCTCCCTCTAAATACTACAAACTAAGTTCATATTTCACAATGGGATTAGCCTCGAAGTTGAGTTTTCAGAAGAGACAAGCCATACTCAAACCACAGCAACTCATTTTTTGTTGTTTTATGCTTCAGAACTCTTGGTGGCTCTTGTTACCAGTTTTTGTTTCTTTGTTCATTTGTGGTTCCTGGGATCAATCCCAGGGCCTTACACATGCTAGTCAAGCACTCTGCCACTGAGCTTCATCCCTGCCCCTCTTGTTAGCAGTTTAAACTTAGAACATTATGATGACAAAACTTCATTGTTAACTCCTGAAAGGCATGGGAGGCTCGCCTTCAACAACTACTGAGCCAGATTTGGGAGGCTGAAACAGAAGATCACAGATTCACGGCCAGCCTCAGCTACTTAGTGAGACCCTCCACAACTTAGTGAGATCCTGTTTCAAAATAAAGAAAAAAAAATAGGGCTGGGGGTGTAGCTTGGAGGTAGAATGCCCCTGGGTTCAATTCCCAGTACCACAAAACAAAACAAACCTGCTAGACCCACACACACACATAGGACCCAGGACCTTTTCGAGAGATGATGCCCACCCAATGCCTTTTCTTCCCTCTGCTTTCAGACTGGATTTAATGGTTTTATTTGCAATGAAAAAGCCTTAGGATCACAAAATCTCAGCTGTTGTGATGAGCCAGCATGAAGGCCTCCACATCATAAGAACCACAACAGGAGCTAAGATTATCATCCTTGGGAACCACAGCCTCCATCTGCAGCAGGGGCTCTGAGCTGGGAAGGAACCTTCCCATTTTCCTGGATGGCATTTGGAAGGAAAGATCTGATATTCATTAATCTCTTGGATGGCCACTGATACAAACAGATGAGCAAAGGATACAGAACTGAGAAAATCTAGAGCATTCTATAAGATCCTTCCTCTGACCCATGGCCCTCCCTCACCAGCATTTCATAAAATCTAAAATCATAAACCATTATTCAGTTGAGTTCATCTTTGTATTTCCTGAAGGCCCCCAAAGGAAGATACTCCAAGGGGAGGTGAGGTTCATTCAATAGCTATATGCTATGTGTCTGTTAACTAGCTGATGGCCAGGTCCCTGCCCTCATGACACTTGCATTCCAGTGAGAGACAGACAGCAAACAATAAAGTTACGCACATCAATAAGTACTCTGAAATAATTAATGAGGGTGATGTGACAGTAGCTATTGGAGGCATCTTAGCAGAGACCTGGAGGATGAGAAGGTTTTGGACAGGTAAAGAGCTACAGGTAATCCCAACTGAAGCTGCATCATCAAGGAAGCAAGACAATGAGGCAAGGACAAACTTCAGGCATGGTTCTCTGAAGCCTGCTCAATGAAGGAACCAGAAACAACCCCACAACTTCAGGCTTCAACACTTGGTAGTTCTTTCACATTCCTGCTCAACAGAAGCTTGGTGCCGGTCCTTCCTCTGTCCATAGTTGGGGTTGGGAGGAGAAGGCCGTTAATGTCAAGTTCGTCAGTATTCCAGCAGGGGAAGGAAGTACTATGGATTTGAACCTCATGTCCTGTTCTTCTTGGACCTGTGTTGGGATGAGGGTATCATCTCCAGCAGTGCCTACAGAGGAGTCACCCGTGGCCCCAGTGGGCAGGTCCCAGAGCTGGGTGACATCTTGATGTTTACCACTCTCACCCTTCAAATCATGGAAGAACATGCTTTGATCCTGTTCATTACTATATCCCCAGGGCTAGAATAGTGCCCAGTGCCTGGCACAGTACCCCATGCCTATAATCTTAGCACTTGGGAGGCTGAGATAGGAGGATTTCAGGTTTGAGGCCAGCTTCAGCAACTTAGCAATACCCTCAATAACTTAGAGAGACCCAATTTAAATAATAAAAAGGGCTAGGGGTGTAACTCAAAATGCTCCTGGGTTCTATCCCCAATACCCACCCACCCCCCAAAAAATAGTGCCCAGCAAATGGTAGCTGTTCAATAGCTGTTGGCTGAATACACCAATAAGGAACTGTCAACTCTTTGATACTGTGACACTTGAATCAACCTAAGGGTAGTAATCATAAGGCCAAAGGACCAGTAGGCGGAGCTATAGGCAAAGTTTCATGCAAGTTAAATAGAACTGAGAAGAAACATATGTCCCTTGTTATTGATAACAACCAGAGTCCACTTAGCAGGTAGAACAGTGGTCCTCAAAATCGACTGAGCATCAAAACCACATGGGGGGCTTGTGAAAATGGAAAATACTGGTTCCCACGTTCAGAATTACTGATTCAGAGCCAGGCTAGTAATCCTGATACTTGGGAGGCTGAGACAGGAGGATTGCAAGTTTGAGGACAGCCTCAGCAAGTAGTACTCTTTTTTTTTTTTTTTTTTTTTGGTACTGGGGATGAACTCAGAAGCATTCTACCTCCGAGCTAAACCCCCAGCCCTATTTTTTTTATTCTTTATTTTGAAACTGGGTCTCACTAAGTTGCGGAGTGCCTCACTAGGTAGCTGAGGCTGGCCACGAACACGGATCCTCCGGTCTTAGCCTCCCGAATGCTGGGATTACAAGCATGCGCCACCACGCCCGGCTTAAGTAGTAGACTCTTATCAACCTAGAGAGACCCTGTTTGAAAATAAAAATAAAATAGTAGCTTGGAGGTAGAATGGCCCTGGGTCCAATCCCCAGCACCACACACACACACACACACACACACACACACACACACACAAAGAATGTCTGACTCAGAGTTCTAGGGCAGGGCCTGAGACTCTGCACATCTAACATGACCCAGGGTCAGTGATGGTGTGGGTCTCGAGACTTCCTTTGAAAACCACTGGTGTAGAAGGTTGGACTCCACATTACCTGTTCATTCCCACCTACAGAAGCCCAGGGCAATAGACTTGTTTGAAGAAGGCTGGCTGCAGCCTGTGCCTCCTCACTCCACCTGGGGCCTAACAACTGATCTCCGCTCATAACATGTCATCCTGCTTTCAACGTCTTCACTAACCTTATCCTCTTAGCTGAATTTTTCCAAACCCAAGTGTCACCTCCTCTGGTGACAGTATGTGCTGCCTCTTCTTGGCATCTATGGACCCACTGTCTCATGGTTTAGACCCTAGATCACTGTTCTAAGTAAGCACCAGTGTTCTTATTTCTCCCTGAGCCTGCCTCACTGCACTCAGAGCAGATGCAGAAAGGCAGGGCCAAGATGTGCTCACCTTGTGCACCACCTACGGGGCTCCAGATCCAGGGCTGGAGCGAAACTCCATGCTGCCGGCTGCTTGTGGGCCCGGCACCCGCCTCAGTGAGCACCAGAAAATGACTTTTTTCCCGTGGCCACAAGAAGCAGATGTCAAAAGCGGAGTATGTGTGGAGCCTGTGTGGCTGGGTGCAGCCCCGGGTGAAGACCCCAGAGGGCCAAGAAGGTATCACTGGGGTAGTTCTCAGCATTTGCTGCACATCAGAATGACCTGAGAAGTTCTAAACATCCACATGGCCAGCCCCCACCCACAACCAATGGGGTCAGACTTTTCAGGGTTGGGACCCACCCATGCTCCAGTAGCTTTAAAGCTCCCCCTGGTGATTTCCATTTCCATGTTCAGCCCAAACTGAGAAAAACAGCTGTATTTTCTCCCAAGTTCAGGCCCTTAAAAATGCTAGCATAGACATGGCAGGGTTCCCCATTTTACTTGGATCATTCATTCAGCTTTTAAGATGGTCCTGGAATTCCATACAGGGTAAGAAGCGTTAAGATCAAGCACCTCGCCAGGCATGGTGGTACACACCTGTAATCCCAGTATTTGGGAGGCTAAGACAGGAGGATCATGGGTTGGAGGCCAGCCTCAGCAACTTAGCAAGGCTCTCAGCAACTTAGCAAGGCTATGTTTTCAAATAAAAAGTTAAAAGGGCTGGGGATGTAGCTCAGCAGTAGAATGCCCCGAGTTCTATCCCCAGTACCATTGTAAAAAAAAAAAATCAAGCACCAGGAAAAATGTTCCTGCACGGGTCTGACCTCAAGATCCCAATTTTCCAATGAATAGTGTTGTCGGTTTTGAGGTCCTAAAAAGGTCAAGAGCCATCCTCCCAGCCAGAACCTTTATCAGAGGGTCTGGTTAGAAGCCATACCATGGAGGCTGGTGCTGGCAGGAGTGTTCTAGGGACAGAATATCCATCCTGAGCCACCTGAGGCCGGCTTGGTGCCAGGACCAACTCTAACCTTTATTTCTGTCTTTGGAACAAAGAAGAGAACACCAGAACAGAACAGTTGTCCAGAGCTGAGGATATCACGATTTAATGACTTCCTCCTTGCTCATTTCCTCAAAGACCAAAGCTCCAAGTCATTAGTGACAACATAGACTTTATACTCGTTCTGCAAACCTACCTGGCTTGGAGTCCCCACATGTCATCCACCTCTTCAAGGGCTCCCCTGTCCAGGTCATTCTGTTTCCCTGCCCAGTGTTGTCTTGGCTACCCCTAGAGATGACAGATTTCCTGAAGTCTGCAGCTAGGCCTTCCTGGGCTCTGTCTCCTGTAGTTGTAACCATGCCTGATCTCTAAAAGCATCAGTTAGTTGGCAGAAAACACAGGCAGAAATGTTTGCAGAAGAGGAGGTTTTTCCTCTCCCTTGCAGGGCTCTCTGGAGAAGGAAACAAGACCAAGGACACAGTGGCTGGCATGCACAAGAGCTCAACCTGGGGTAGTTGTCACAACATCAGGAAGCACATATTTTCCAGAGGCCTCTTCTCCTCCCCGCCCCCTTATCACCTGCTGCCTCCCACCCCCCACCCCCCAGTTTATCTAGGAACTGCCATGGGCCCACCTCTCTCCTTCCCCCCATGGTCCACCTCCCACCAGAGCACAGCCCAGACCACCCTCCACCCAGGCCCCCCGAGAGCAATGGTGGCAGGCCGGGTCTCTGCACCTGGAGCCTGGACAGCTCCGGCATATTCACCTTCTTTGGGCGCCTAAGAGTCAGGCCAGACTGACTGGACTGGAAACCTGACTGCAGACATTGGTGCAGGCCCAGCCCTCCGAGAGTTTTACTTCTGGACACTGAGCAAGAGAGACCAGGAGGAAGAGGAGCCTCACATGGTAGAGGCGGCTTCTGACTGCAGCTGCCTTCCCTTTCCCAGCAGCAGGGTCAGAGGCCAAAGAAAGCCTCCACCATCTCTTCCTTTTTCGTGGCTCTGGCCTGAGAGATAATTAACTAATGATGCAACGGTTCTTCATCACCCACTGAAGGACAGCGGTGCCTGACCACAACCTGGATAAAACCGATACTGGGGAATAAAAGACCAAAAACACCGAAGACCCAGTTGGGCGTGGTGGCCCTGTCTGTAATCCCAGTGCTTGGGAGGCTGAAAAAGGAGGATCACAGGTTCTAGAACAGGCTCAGCAATGTAGTGAGACTCTCAGCAACCTAGAGACTGTTTCAAAACAAAAAATAAAAAAGGGCCAAGGATGTAGCTCAGAGGTAAATGCCCCTGGGTTCATGTCCCAGTGGCCTAGAAGGTTTCTACCACAACAGCTGTGAGTGGTGAGTCTATGTGACCACTGGCTCTTTGTCCCATAGGGAAGGTGCAAACAGGTGGCCACGTCAACAGATCTTGCCAAAGCTGTCCAGTGCTAATCTCCCTCCCCACCTGGGCCAGGCTGGCCTGCAAGCCAAATGCCTGAGCAAGGCCAGAGCGGGCCTGTGCCACACGCTGCTCCGGGCCTGACAGCTAGGCACAGCTACTGCCACTGCTACTGCCACTCGCTGGTGACCCAGCCCCGTGGCCTGCTAGTGACTGAGCCACCTTGTGTCTGCAGTAAGCTTCGCCTCCAGCTTCCTGCTTTCTGTGTAGAAAAGTAGCCATCTCCATTCAAGCTGTAGACCAAAACCCACGAGACTGCAGGGTCTTGGATATAAACAAGGTTTTTGCCAGCCAGGAAAAGCACCGGGTCCAGGGACACGTTCCCACAACTACCAGCAACAGGGCTACACAGCAGTTGGAAAATGCCCTCAGGACCAGCGCTAAGGACATTTTTTTAAATAAAGAAAACTGGGGAAGGAAGGGTGAGTTGTTTACATGGAACCTACCTGAGCTATAGATGAGAGGGTGGGGTTACCCGAGCCGGAGACAGGATGGCCCAGCACAGGAGATGGCAGTGTTGTTTCTGGATTGGTTGGAATGGTAAGCAGGATGCAGTGGGGCCTGGGGGCAGGGGAGTGGCTTTTAAGGTTTTAATATACTTCAGAGAATGTGTTTGGGGCCTGTAGCTTGTTAATTGATTAGCCTCTCCCAACTCTCCTCCCCTCTGCTCTCCCACCCTTGTGTTTAAATTTAGGACATTTTCATCTTATCAAACTTAAAGTTCGACAGAGAGATCAAGTTTTAGAATACCAGGTCTGGAGGCTGCCTGGCCTCTCTCTCTCTGGGAGACAGTCCTTGCCAGGATTGGGACAAGGAACACTTTCTCTTTTCAAATGACTTCCTTTTGGATGAACCCCTTGAAGCCATGGATGGTCAAGAACATACCCAAGTAAAGCAGTTGCCAAAACCACAAAAGATGGAACGCCTGGATTCATCCTGGATGTTAGTTCACATCACAGTGGTGTGTGTGTGTGTGTGTGTGTGTGTGTGTGTGTGTGTGTGTGTGTGTTTCTGGGGATTGAACTCGGGAGCATTCTACCTCCAAGCTACACTTCCAGACCTATTTCATTTTTTATTTTGAAACAGGGTCTCACTAAGTTGCTGATGCTGGCCAGGAACCCGCGATCCTTCAGTCTCAGCCTCCCAAATATGCACGACCACGCCCCGCTATGGGGAGGGGGGGGTGTTGTAGTTGTCTATTTTGTCTTTTATTTTAGTGGAGGCCATTGGAGTCTGGCTATCAAGGTAACAACATGCTCTCACAGAAGACTGCACTGAACTGTGCTTCTCAGTATGAAATGGGCATTGTGAATTCTGGGCTGAAGAAAGGGCATGGAGTCCTGTGATCCCTTGCTGCAGGTTTTTCTGACCTTCTGAGTCAAGTAACCTGATGGGACCAGTATGTTCCCTCATCTGCCCAGAGAACATCAGGAAATACTTAATTCATACTTGTTGACTCATGCCAAATGGGCCCTGATAGCAATTGAGTTAGGAAGAATTTTACTTGTAAGCAACTGAATCCCTGACCTATGAAAACACAGGCTTCAGAAATGACAGCTTGGCCTGCCTCCTTCCCCTAAATAAGGGTCCTGATGGAGTTCCATAAGTGCACCAGGAAACTGCTATTAGCCTGGACTATAAAGTGAGCAAAGGGCTAAGTGAGCTGCCCAGATCAGATCTGGCCACTAACCAGATCTCGAAGCTGAAATTAAGGTTTTTTTTTTTTTTGTTGTTGTTGTTGTTGTTTTCAGTACTAGGGATCAAACCCAGGGCCTTGCACATGCTAGGCACTTTTTTTTTTTTTTTTGTACTGAGGATTGAACCAGGGGGCATTTTACCTCCAAACGACACCTCCTGCTCTTTTTATTTTTTATTATGAAACAAGGTCTTGCTAAGTTGCTGAGGCTGGCTTCAAATCTGCAGTCCTCCTGTCTCATCCTCCCAAGTACCAGGATTACAGATGCATGCCAGCACACCCTGCCATTTTCATTTATTATTTAAACTGTGATGGCTTGGTGGAGACATTCAGTTGAAGTTCTGGGGTCTTTGTTGTAAACAAGGGCAGGCTGTAGGATAACTACTGACCATGGAAAAGAAACCAAGAGTTTGGGGAAAGAAAACTCAGTCCCAGATAGTGACATGTGTCAGATTTCCCATGTCCAAAGTCAGCTTCTTTAGTCAGAATGGGAGCCCAAAGATCCCAAATCCCCGTGGTCCTGTAGGGACCTTGGCAAGTAGATTTTGCTAAAGATAGCTTTGGATGCTAGACAGAAGAGGTAAATACCAGATCCCACCCCGAGAGCCTTCGGTGACCTCATGTACATCATCTCCTGTAGCTGCTTATCCTGGAGTCATGGCCCAGAGAAGATCCACAGGTGGCCTGAGGCCTTGGCAAGCAACTCGCTTCCCTCACACATCCTCTTGGCCTGATCCCTCACCTCACCCCAGGCCTCTGCACAGACACCACCTGCTGATCCAAGTCGTGCTCAGTCGAGTGCCCGATCTGAAGTAACTCTGAGTCCCCTGCTTTATTTTCCTTCATCACACTTACTACTACTTCCCATTACAGTTTATATGTATGTGTTAACATTTGTCTCCCTAGCTAAAACATAAGGTACAAGAATGCAGACATTTTTATTTACATTCACATCCCCGGTCTTAGTACAATGTCTGGCACATAACAAGAGTCCAGTAAATATTCGTTGAATGAGTAGATGAATCTTAAAAGTTAGGGTTGAGTCAAATACCAAACAGCAACTATTTCACTGGCAAATTATGGACTTACTTAAAAGGCATGTGAAAGAGGGTCCAGAGTTTGGAGTAGTTTGGGAGATAGGTTGAGGAAAGAAGAAAGTATTGCCTGGGGTAGAAGCAAGAATTGTGGTTTGTGTCTCTGCAGTTAGACAGCATTGGTGGGTGCAGCTTGTGGGAGCAGGTGTTGACCTGTTTGCAATTTCTGTTCATAACCACAGGATGGCACTATTGCTCAGAGTCTTTACTCAGAAAAGCAAACTGAAGCTGGTTCAGATCTCCATCCCTCCCTCTTTCCTTCTCTCTCTCTCCCCTGTCCCCTCCTTTCTCTGGTTCTTTCCTCCCTCCTTTCTTCTCTGGTCTCTCTCCCTCTTCCCCCCTCCTTCTCCCTTCCTTTTCCCCACCCACCGTTTTTTTGAACACTGCCTTTCTGGTGGGCTTGAGCAACTCTATACAGAGGCTTCTCATAAAACTTAGAGAAACAAAAGACCCTGAGGTTGATATTTGGCTGCACGGAGTGCATGGTTTGCTCTGAGCCCCACAGAAAAGCCTGGGTCCACCTGCTTTTTCTTCTTTCTGGGCCAGAGCCCGAAGTCCTGCTGTTCTTCCCTGGCCAACGGCTTGGGAGGCCTAGAGGGGTAATCTTGCTAGTCCTCCCTCCCCAGCCCCCAAGAGGCTCATCTCGGAATTGCCTGCCCTCAGATCTGGCTCTAGGGGGCATAGGCAAGCCTCTTGAGAAACTGTAAACATACAGAGAGGTGTCCTAGGGGTTCTGAGGCCTTTGCCTCCCAAGCATTTTAGCCCAAGGAAAAGGCAGGCTGGGGCTTGGGGGCAGTGGGTGGAGCTTGCAGTATTCTTCTAAGACTTTTGTAGTTGGTGAACAGCTCTCCAGGGATGAGGCAGGGCTGCTGGCCAATTCCAGCACCGGACCAGTGCTATGAAAACAAGCAGACAAAGGAGACTTCAAAGCTCTTCCCCAGCCTCAATGGGAAGGATCCTGCAGAAGAGGTCAGATGTTAACCTTGCATCAACCACCCTCTTGCTTTCAAATGCCCCCACCACCCTAAAAATGCCCTGGGGACCTCCTTTCTCGGGTCAGGATTTGACAGGAAGAGCAGAGGCCAGAAGCTGGGATCTGGTTCTAACTGTTCTCTGGCCTCAGGAATGGAGGCCAGTTTCATCTCTGCAAACTGAGGCTGGGGTTGGGGAATGAAGGATGTCCACAGGAAGGACGGGTGCTCACCCCATGCCAGGTCCTCTCCTCCCAGACCCAGTTAAGCCCTGACACAGCTGCTTTGTAGGGAATGGTGAGTCTTACTAATGCTGGAAGGTCACTTCGGGTGATAATTAGGACAATCATTAATTTCTGAGGCCTAATAGTGACTCATTTATCTCTGATATGCACAGGAATCAAAGGAGGGTATTTATGGCTCAGAAACAAACCTCCCATTCTTTCCTCTGCTGTAATAAATAATAGAAAGCTCCCAGGCCTCTCTTCCTGTCTTTCTTCCCTGCCCATCCTCGCTACTCCAACTGTCCCTGTACAGAAACTCACCCTCCTCTTCCTTCTTCTCTTTCTTCCCCTTCTGTCTCCAAGAACCAGGTGGCCTGAGCTGTTCTCTGCTGGCTCTGGAAGACATGGCTTCAACTGTGTCATAGAGCAAAGGGTTTTGGTCATTCTGTCCTCAGAGAGGGTGGGCATCCAGCCTGGTGTCCCTGGAAACTTACTGTCTTTGCTTTGCCTAGGTAAGCAGATCTGAACCTGGGAGGATAGAAACCTGGCTGTCACTTATTAGCTATAGGTGACCTTGGGCAAGTTACTTGACCTGTTTAAGCTTCAGTTTTCCTCCATAAAATATGGATAACAATGGCATCAAAGACTGGCTTATGAGAATGACAAGATAAACCATGTGTAGTGCTTAGCACCCAGCCTGCTACAAAGTACTGTCAGCAGCATCTGTCACTACCTCAAAATCCTTATTGTGTTCCTAAGAACTACAGCTGGAGAGCAGACCGTGCCCTTCCTGTCCTGTCAGACTTCTGGGTGCCACCAAGGTGAGGGTGTATGGGGCCCACCAGGCCCGGGGCTTCCACAGAGATGTGACAGGGTGGGAGATCTTAAAATTGATTCTCACAACCTCAGTCCTTGCTTATCTCTTGGAAAGCATTCAAACAGAAAGCACAAACTCGGAATGCAGGAGGTTTCTTTGGAGAAGGGAAGGCACCATGTGAGGAAGGCCATGAAGAGAGGGGAAGGGCGGGGCTCCAGGGAGAGGTTCAGAGATGGGGTTCTGGAGCTGTCCATTTCCAGGTGTGGAAAGAAGCGTGGAGTGCCACAGCTCCTTAATAGCTGGATCTTGAGCAAGGCTTGGTCTGCTGGAGTCCTGCAAGGCAGACGATTCCAAAAGAAGGAATGAGTGGCATATCCCACTTTGCATTATGTTATATTCTGGAAATTTGGGGTGCTTTGGGTTTTACTTTCACATTAATTATAAAGGAAAATTTCTTAGATACACAAGATGGCTGGACGGATTATGATTCCTCAATATTAGCTAAAAACGCAGTGCCTCAAGACAATCCATAAGAAATTCATTAACCACATACAAACATTAGTCAGGAAACAGGCTTTACAAGCTTAGATACTAAATAGCCTTGTGTTCCCTCTAAGCACACAAGTTAGAAACAAAATAAATAAACCAAAGAGATTTAGGTCTAATCTTATCTATGAGTAAAGAAGGCTTTAAGACAGATAGTTTGCCCACTTCCTCCTCTTGTCTCTCTGGAACTTCACTACACAATAACTAACTCTCTAGCTGCCTGAGAAAAAGATAAGGACACTGCTTAAAGAAGCTAAACAATTAGTAAAGATTTAAACTAATGAATAGAGACTATTCGTTGTTAACCTTTAACACTACTTTGTACTAAAAGAATCTTTATATATGTATTGTATTTTGTAACCTTTACTGTTTTCTTAATCCCATCAAATGCCATGGGAAATGGCTTTTCTAGTTAAAGATGTACCTACTCAACCTTTGGAAAAATATGACTGTAAAAATTCCTGTTCTATATGCCTCACTGCAAAAAAGATAGTATAAAAAACAGCTACTATAAGCAATAAACAGATGTGCTTCAACACTGCATTGGGTGTGAGCGAATTCTCGTGACCTCGTCTCATTCCCCACCTGTCGACGGACCCCCAACTCCTGCTAGGGCTGGACCCCGGCAGTGGAGTCTTCCATGTGTCGAGTTTTAGAGTTGCTCTGGACCCCTTCTTTATACATATCACATTTGGGGTGACTCACTGCCCTTTGCACGTCCCACCCTAGTGACCGAGCATTGTTTCTCCTGCCCCTTCCCACAGGGGAGGGGGTCACAAGCCTTTGCAGGTAAACTTCAGTACATCCCAGCAGACCCCACCTGCTGACGCCTAGCTAGTGACCTAACAGACAGAAGAATCCAGTGGCCGAGCAGCCTGAGGACGCCATGAGGAGGGCCCAGGCCGCAGCTTCTCCAGGTGGTACCGCTGACCTTCTCAGCCACACCATCATGGAGAGACACTGCCAAGCACTTCTGAGAACGCCTAGCAGGATCCTGGCCTCAACCCACTACGGGCAGACGGCAGCCTCCCACTGACCATCAGCAACGTTCCCTGGGGAACCAGGTTGCCCTGGATTTAGCACGGGTCTAGGGCGACGGGAAGGGAACCAGCTAAGCAGCAGGGTCAGGCCAACCCTCAGGGTTGGGTACAGATTGGCCTTGCTTGCGTGTGAACCTCTAGGGTTTCCCCAGTGAGGATGAGGTCTGGCTTCCTCAGGAGGCCATGCTCGGTTTGGATAGGGACCTCTGAATTCCCTACAGTCTGAACCAAAATCCACAACCCTGTCCACCCCTGGGAGCCTAACCAAGAGACAATGCCCCAGAGACACAGAATGCTCACTGAGTAGCCACTGAGTCAATTCCTATCACAGGCCAGAGCATGGAACCCAGCCAGCTCTGCTGCTCCCTCACTGTGTAACCTTGGGCAAATTGCTCAAC
>PVLC010027450.1:0-21857 GCA_004027655.1 Graphiurus murinus
CTCTGGCCTAACTTCCAGGTCTTTGATCCACCTTGAGTTGACTCTTGTGCAGGGTGTGTTTTTTTTTTTTTTTTTTTTTTTTTCCATTTTCCTGCGTATGGTTAACCAGATTTGCCAACACCATTTGTTAAAGAGGCTCTTTTTTCCAGTGTATATTTTTTGCTCCTTTGTCAAAAATCAATTGACTGTAAGCATGTGGGTCTGTTTCTAAGTCTTCTATTCTGCTCCATTGGTCTATGTGCCTGTTTTGTGGCAATAGCATGCTCTTTTTAGTACTGTGGCTTTGTAATAGAGTTTGAAGGCAGGTATTGTGATACCTCCTGCATGGTTCTTGTTGCGAAGCATTACTTTGACTATCCTGGGCTTTTTGTTGTTCCAAATGAAGACTGATTTGTCTATGTCTGTGAGGAGTGACGTTGGTAATTTCATGGGTATTGCATTGAATCTGTAGATCACTTTTGGGAGGATGGCCATTTTGATGATATTTATTCTGCCTATCCAAGAGCATGGAAGATATTTCCATCTTCTAAGGTCTTCATTGATTTCTTTTTTAAACTTTTTATAGTTTTCCTTCTAAAGGTCCTTTACCTCTTTGGTTAGGTTTAACCCTAGGTATTTTATTTTTCGGGTTGCTATTGTGAGTGGAATTGGTTTCTGGATTTCTTTTTCAGTGGATTTATGGTTGGCATACAGAAAAAGCTTCTGATTTTTTAAGATTGATTTTGTATCCAGATAATTTGCTGAATTAGTTGATCAGTTCTATAAGTTTTTTGGTTGAGTTTGTTGGGTCTTCTAAGTATAGTGTCATGTCATCTGCAAAAGGGCATAGTTTTAGTTCTTCTTTCCCTATTTTTACCCCTTTGATTTCCTTCTCTTGCCTTATTGCTCTGGCTAGAGTGTCAAGTACTATATTGAACAGAAGAGGTGAGAGAGTTTTGCTGCATACGAGAATCTTGGCTGCAAGTTCTTTTCTTTCAGAGTTTGGAATATGTTACTCCAGCCCCTCCCGGCTTTCATGATTTTATTTGGGAGTTTTGGAGTGATTCTGATTTGTTTGCCTCTAAATGTCACTTGGTCTTTTACTTTTGTTGCCTTTAGAATTCTCTCCTTAGCCTCTACGTTAGTCAACTTGATTATTATGTAGCATGGTGAACCTCTCCTTTGGTCTTGTCTAAAGGGGGTTCTCTATGTTTCCTGTACCTGTATGTCAACTTCTCTTTCTATGTTTGGAAAATTCCCTGATATTACTTCTTTGAAAAGATTGTTTATTCCATAAGTTTCAAATTCTAGTCCCTCTTCTATGCCTATTATTCTTAGGTTAGCTCTTTTAAAATTGGCCCAGATCTCTTCGATGTCCAATTCATACTGTCGATTTTTTTTTTCTAAGTTATGTACTATGGATTCATTTTTGGGATGATCATCTTCTAAGAGTGATATTCTACTTTCCATGTGGTCTAATCTACTGTTTATTGTTTGTATTGATGCCTTCATTTCAGTTATTGCATCTTTCACTTCCTTCAATGCTTCTCTTTGGTTCCTGTTCAGGGTGTCAGATTCTTTGTTTATTTGTTCATTTATTTCTTTCCTACTCTCCCTATATTCTTTCCAAAAATTTTGTATTGTTCTAGTATTAAAGATCTGAATTGTTCTTCAGATAATCTCTGCCATTCTGGGTTGGTGAGATCTGTTATTGACGGGTTGTGGTGGCTCATTGTTTCTTTGCTCTTTATCCCTCCCATGGCTCACCTGTTCTTAAATTTATATCTTTTCTGCTCTTGCAAGTTTTCTCGTCCAGTCTCTGCAGTGGGGGTTTAGAGGTGTCTGCTAGTATATACAGGGACAGGTTGTGTTCAGTGGTGAAGGTTGGGTGAGAAGTCACAGTGATGAATGCAAGAATAGGGTAAATTAGAGGGTATGGTCCAGTGCAATAAAAGGTTGAGTGTGTTGAGGTGACATATTGTAAAGATTAGAGATGGTAGATATGTCAGGGGATTCTGGTAGTCAATGTAGAGTTTTAAGTGTGGTAGTAGGAGATGGTATTGATATGAGACAGGGAAAAAAGGAAAAAGAAAAGAAAGGAGGAAAAGTGTTGAGGAGAAGAATACAGATGTGATAGAGGGAGGGAATCTTATAAAAGGGATAAGGAGGCAATTCAACAAACTAAACAAGAAATAACAAAGCAACCAATTATCCAAACAAACATTAATAAATCAAGGCAATACAAAATGAAAACAGAGTAAAAACAGATAAAACATAACACCAAAAAACAAAAAAACAAACAAACAAAAAACCCCCAAAACCAAAGCAACAACAAGAAACAAAAACCCTGCTAGTTTATAAGTACAGAGCTTAAACTTTTTAGTGTGTCTCTGGTATTTTTATTTGCTCTCTCAGTACAGGTAGGATGGTCAGATGATGCCTCTCCTGCTGCAAGCTTGTGTCTCTGAGCTCTCCACAGGGCCTGTCTGCATCTCTCTCTCTGCCTTTGCTGGTGGTGTGAGTGCAGTCTAAATGTCGGGCATTTTCAGTGTGCCTGGAAGGTCTCTATGCCCTGTGTGCACTGTGTTCTTCCCGCACTTCTGTTCCTATCTAATTGCTAGAAGGGTGGGTGATTGATTCTGTCCTTTGTATAGGGGCCCTTGCACCCCAGGGGTGCAATTTAACTTATAGATCCCTGCTGCTCTTGCTCTGGTGGGAAGGGTGAGCTGGGTATCCTTGGTGCAGGCTTAAGATGGTTGGCCCAGGTGTACTTGATTGCTGTTGATCCTGTGGGGATATGCCGCCTGATTATGGTGTGGAGTTCTATAGTTGCTTACTCCACTTCTGGTCGCTGCAGGCGCAGGAGGTTGATGAAGTTCTGGGTAACTGGCAAAATGGTAGCTGGGAAAATGTTGGTTCGCAAAATAGTGGCCACCAGTTTGCGGGGCGCGCCAGCTCCCTTGTTCTCCCTGGGTTCTGTTCAGCTGCTTTCGTTGCTTTGTTCACTCTTTTGCTGCTTTTCTTTTCTTTTCTTCCATCAAGAACCTGCGTTTCTGGCAGTTTTGATTCACGCTCTGTGGTGCAGTTGATAGCTGCTCTGGCTCTGGAGGGAGAGGTGAGCTGGGGTGGTCCCGCAGGGGCTTATGCTAGTCGTCCCCCATGTCGTGCTGTGCTCTGTGGCTTGGCACCACTGTCTCCTGGTCAGGCTCCTTTGATCTCCCTGGTTGGCTTTCTGGGGTCTTTTTAGTTGTAGTTCAAATTTTGCTTTTTTTCTTCCATCAAGAAGCTGCTTTTATGGCAGATTTGATTCGAGCTCACAGCACCTGAGGAGAGGTGTTTCACTCAGATGCCATCTTGAATCCTCCCATGTCTTTTAATAGAATTGTCTTTAGACTTCATGTTCCACAAAGTGCTTCTCAAGATAGTACATTTGGGGAATATAGAGTTGAAGATGGGAACAAAACAGAAGGGAAGATTCTTTTCTAAATTCAGTTAACAAGGAAAGAGATTTCTCTAGAAAAACAAATTGGCAAAAATCACACTGACCAAATGGCAGCTGGAGCAGGTCAGTGAGGGGCTGCCTCAAACCTTCCTCACTGTTGAAAAAGCAAAGCTGTCAACTAGTCAACCTTTCTAATATTCTGTATTGTTCTTAATTTTTAGGGGTTAGTTGTTTTTTTTTTTTTTTTTGTCTTTTGTCTTTTGTTTTTGTTTTTGTGTTTTGACTGCCTATTCTCCCTGATTAACTGAGGATAATCCTTCTCATCCAGTGTAAGCTAAACCCTAAATTACACAATATGTTTTCTAACCTTATGGCATATGCCTTTCACCTTAGGAACAACTCCAGAGAAGGCAAAGGCAGGCTGTATGTTTTTACTACCTTTGTAAAGTTGTATTCTTATCAGCCCTGGACATTTTGGTCTCTCCAGGGCCAGTATGGTATTTTAATAACCAAGAAAAACAATAGAAATATGAAGAAAGGGTACTATGAAAATCCATTTCCAAACTGACTTGTATTGAAATGGCCTCAAATCTGAGTCATGGAAAATAACAGTGATTAGGATAATGTGTCGCGTTGCACTCAGTGACAGTTAATCCTCTTATTAACGTCACGGTAATATTTTGCTCATTTGTCAGGTTAGAAGGATTTGGGGAGACTTCTATAGTCCTGTCTTCATCCATTTATTGAGAAAGTTGGGGAAATTGCTATAAAAATTAAAGAGTTCTAGATTGAAATGAATTTGAGGCTGAACTCTCTCAACTCTCTCTCTCTCTATGTATCTCATGTACTTCACTTACACTTTAAATTTGGGGACCTACTCTTTAAGGCCTCCCAGTTGATTTTCCCTTTAGAAAGTTTTCTTCTTCACCTGAGTGATCATTGGTCAGGGGAAAGCCCATGGAAAGTTCAGCTTACATGGCATTGCCAAATGGAAACAGCACTTTGCTCTGGCCCCCTGAGATGGAGCAGCAGACACAGCATTGCTGTTGCAGAGCCAGAGAAGTGATCCTGGCTCCAAGAAAAAAGCACAATAGCCGAGACTGCAGCTCTCCAACCCCTTGCTGGGTTGATTCATACAGCAGCATTGACACTGAGTCTAGGGAGAACTGTTCTCTTCCCAGTCTGGCTAAAAATATCCAAATTCAGATTGATAATGACAGGAGCTGATAAATTTGCCAGGGAAATGCAAGCAGTGTCACTGTTGTGTTAGGAAACCTGTTCTGATAAATTGATATGGGGAAAGAAATTGCGGAACATGACAGAGACCCAAGTGCCACTTCCCCCAGGATGATGAGCAAGATGAAATATTTTTCTTGCCATCCAAATTCACATTTCCAAAGGAAAAAGGTTCAAAAGGAATATGGAAAACATCTTTTGATCAAAAGAATGGTATAACATAAAACCAAGTCTTATCTTCTGTAAAATGTTTTTGCTTTCCTGTCAAGAAAGGTAGGGGTATCCTTTTTCAAATACTATTTAGCCAAGATAAAAAGCCCACTTAAATAGCCCTGTATTTCAGTGGTGTCCTGTGATTCAATTAGGATGTAAATTTTGGGGCTCTGTAAGAAGCAGGCTTTATAATTTTTTGTTTTTGGGTCCCAGAACCTAAGCTTGTATTACTATTTGCTGCTAGCCTACTATTTTTTTTTTCTTTTTGGTAGGCCAATAGACTTTCAGAAGGAGAATCACAGGATGTACCCTTCATATCAACTGTCTTGAAATGAGTTGGCATGGACCTCAATTTTATTCATCATCACTGGAGCACCTACTAGAAACTGAGTATTACGGTTGGCATTTTTTTGTAAAATGACAAAGGTGTAGTGTGCTCTTAATGGGGCAGATGCACATATAATGAATTAATTATAAATCAAATCATAAGCATAATAATTAGTATATGAACAACTGCTGTGAGAACTGAACAGAGAAAACTCTTCTTTTGGGAAAAGACCAGAAAGCTTCACAGAAGAAGTAAAATTTGTGTATGGCATAATATGATGAATGAATGCTATAAACTTCTTGGAGGAGGGGAGGATGTCTAACAGAATAGGTGGCACTGAGTTATGAAAAGTACCATCTGAGCTTAGGACTCAAACAGGATTATTTAAAGGGTTTAAAACTTTTTTTTCCCTCACTGGTGTTTAGGTTTTGCAAAACCACTCACAAACAACTGCTACATTTGCTGTAATTATTTTAGATCATTAACTTTGAAAATTACTGTTTGCATTATTTTCTAGCTTGGCCTTATGCCCATTCCAAGCTGGCATCTAACAAGCAGGTAGATGGTACAGGCCTGGAATTTTGCCCTTGTCAAACACTTGACCCAGACCGCAAAATGTCATGGTTGCCTTCCTTATCCAAATTTGTGGACCTAAGTCTCAGTAATTATGTTCCAATGATCTAACTTGACACACCATCATTTGTAGAAGCATAAATTGCAAAGCAAATGCTAATGTGATTTTCACTGTCCCCTTGAATGAAAAACAAAGGCTGGCATTTTAATTTTATGTAGCATTTTCTCAACACAATTTGAGAAAATATGTTTGTATTAAAAAATGTTATGTCTTTCATTCTCATGATCCTACCTCTTAACCTGCTTTATTCTTGATCAGCCAATAATGGGTAGAATTGGGTCCTCAATTTCAATGGAGAGTGATTCCCCATTACACCCCCTGAAAAAAAACCCATAAGAAACAAAAAGGGCTTTTATTATAAGATTCAATAGGAAATGCAGGTACAATGGATTAATGTGATTGTGAAAGATAAAGTAGCATAGATACACATGTTGAAGTATTTGGGAGAAGTAGAAATGTACATTAAATTTATTTAGAAATGCATCAACAAATAAAATGGATTGCTGGATGCATGATAAGATAGATAAATGGATGGATATGCTATAAAGTATGTATAATAAAATGTTAATGAAAGAATCTAGTATGAAAATATGGGTATTGGTTCTAAAATTATTTTTACTTTGTGGAATGTTTGAGATTTTTATAATATAATTAATGTGGAGGAGGCAAACAAAAGATACGGTGGCATAGACCAAAATTGGTGGAGCTATTTGGGTAAGAATTATGGCATATTTAAGATGAAGGAAATTTTTTCCAACCTATCAAAATGTAAAGACAAATAAAAAAATAGCCGAGTCTGTGAGCCAAAGGCTCACAATCTTTTTTCACCATTAGCTTATGAATCTGTCAGATAACTCTGTTCTCATTCTGGAAAAAAAGAGCAGTTTGCTATAAAGACCAGAAGTTTAGTCTACTCAGCAATATATAAATATAATTTTTGGAGCTTCCTCTGTATATGAAATATCTATATTCTTCATAGGTAAGGCAATGTCTGCCTTCTTAGTCATTTCAACATGTAAAGAGTACTCTTTATCTTTCAGGCCTGGTACTACATTGGGGCTTCAGTGAGGAAGGCCAAGAAATGGAGAAGGGTAATACTAATGTGATATGATAGTCATAGAAGGACTTAAAAAGTGCTGACAGCCTGGAGAGGGACCAGTCACTGGGCTTGTTACTTCTGTCATTTTGGGTAGGTTAACCTCCACAGGCTTCAGTTATTTTCATTTATAAGGTCTAGCCAACAATATTTGTTAATCCTATTGTCAGTTACAAAGCTGACAATAGTGGTCACTATTATCTTGAACTTGCAGAGAAAGAACAAATTGTGTATGTATGTGGGGGGGATTAAAGCATCAGATGTGCTTGGCAGATGTCCCTCTTTCTCCCACCCCTTCCTATGGCCGTACTCATTGTTTTTCTCATAGAGTTCCAGAATCATTGCCACAGAGCTAGAACATACTTTGCTGTGGGGGTGGCACACATGCTCTCTTCCTACCCCACCTTAAAGATGTGGATGCTAAAGTGACTTTTCTCAGGTCACATGGCTAGTCAGAATGAGCAGCAGGTCATCTGCCAGCACTTCTACTGTCCAGAAAGATTGAAGAAAGGTTATATTCTTTTGGAAATATAGTTGATGATTTCCTGAGGAGTCAGAGAGAAATACTTAGAAATGTTTTTATGTAGCCTGACATGGTGGCACACACCTGTAATCCCAGTACTTGGAAGACTGAGACAGGAGGATCGAAGGTTCAAGGTCAGCCTTAGCAACTTAGCAAGGCCCTCGGCAACTTAACATGACCCTGTTCCAAATTTTTAAAAAAGGGTTGTGGGTGTAGCCTGGATGTAGAATATCTCTGAGTTCAATCCCTGGTAACACACCCACAGACGTGTGTGCCCTCACCACACACACACTCTGTTTTTATGTTGTTAGGAGAGAATGTGCTAAAGTATACCTAAATATAGTACCCTAGTAGTTTCTCAGAAACATTTATTACATCGCCTCATGCTCAGTTGTCAATTTATTTGTAAATTCTTCCATCTATTTGGGTCACTGGTTCATTAATTAAATTCTTTTCAATTCTAATTATAGATTAATATCTGTAACCTAATATTTGTAATCTAAGAAACCTACATCTCTTAACTACACATAGATATATGTAGAGTTAGGGATAGCAAAGATTGCTTCCCCCTTTGTAAAAATAGAATAAGTATCTTTTTTATTTATTTATTTATTTTTTGATGCTGGGGATTGAACCCACAGGGCCTTCTACCTCTGAGTTACAATACCCCAGCCTTATTTCTGGAGAAATGACATCTAACAGATGCCTATTTAGAGCTTTGAACTTGAAGTCTCTGGGTATTCTGCATGCTGGAGCCAATGGCCTGCTCTGGTTTCAAACTCAAGAACTTTGGCTGGGCAGCTCTAATCAAAGAGGGGAATTATTTATATTGGGGATTATAATCCTTATCACAGAGAAAAAAAAAGAAATGTGAGAAATAGAGTAAGAAGAGGGAGAAAGAAATAATGAGTAGAATTTTACTGCAGGAATCATTGGTTAATAATATTACGTTTTACAAAAATGTTATACAATAAGGGATTAACCAAGATTATAATAAAATAAAGCAGATGGAAAATCAGTGAAAGAAGTAGGCACTCCATGAAATAGGCAGAGTAGTAAGACACACCTGTGAAGTGTACTTCTTGCATGCAATTCAAATTCTTGTAATAACAACTGAGAAGCTGATATGAGAAGAAGGGATACACAATCTCAAGATCATAGATAGAAAACATGCCAGAGCTCAATTTCTAAGAGACAAGGGAGAAAAAAGAACCTTTATTTATTTGGGAACATATTGGGTTTTGCTCTGTTGGCCCAACTGTAGAAAGCTCTATTGATTATCAAGTTAGGTTTTATGAGATGTGGGGATGGAAGCATCAGATATTGAGTAACCTAGGGTGTATACACTCCATCAGTCAGGAGGCCTGTGGGGCTCTGGTAGGTTAAGTGATTCTCCTGTTATTTGCTGTTTTTTTCCATCCTCAGAAAGTAAGGATGTAGTCAGCTGCTTTGAGGACACTTTAAAATTTAATAGCTCAACCATGGAAAAGTCTGTAGCTTTATCTTATGCAATATCCATCATTTCCATAAGTGTGAAAAGCAAATTCATCCATATAACCGAAATAGCTGATAATGTGACCAGTCACTGTGGCCTCACCAAGCCTAGCATTTTGAAAGAGAATGTTAAGGTGGGGCTGTAGTTCAGGGGTAGAGGTCTTGCTTAGCAAGTACAAAGCCCTCAGTTTGATCCCCAGTGTGGCAAAGAGAGAGGGAGAGGAAGAAAGAGGAGAATGACTCATTGCTGATCAGTATGGTATGATGCAAATGGACAGGCACAGGTTAGTTTTTAACAGAAAGGAAGCAGAGTGGTGTCTAACTTCCAATAAGAATTTTCTGTATACCATGCACTATGTTCTGCATGTATTACTTTAATCCTCAAAGTAACAAGATGACCAGATGCTGATTCTTGTAAGCTCAGAGATAGAATTTGAACCCAGATCTGACCTAAATTATGGTGCTTTTTCTGTTGGTTTGGCCAGATGCCATCTGGCTCATGTGTCTTCAGCCATTAGGTGGATCAAAGATGGAGAAGAAGCTGAAATTTAAACTGTTTTTCTTTTTTACTTTTTTTAGCAGCTCTGACTGAAACTATTGACTAAATGGGATTTAGAAAATAGATGTGAATTTTGATTATTTAGTCCCCTGCTGAGAAACAGCCGAATCATATTATTTCTACCAGGGAGAAATAGAAAAGTGAACAGAAAAAAAAGATAAAGGTTTCTGGAAATTTTGGCTATGGAGTATAAGGAAGATTTAGACATTGAAAATGATAGTTGCCAAATTTCAAATACCATAATGTTCTTTTATGTTAAAAACTGTGGGTATTTATCATCAGAAAATAATAGGAACCCTGCACTGGCCAGTTCACAGCAGTGAGGTTTTTGTTTTATCTTGTTTTTAGCAGGTTTTGCAATGGATTTCGAGAAAAGGTGGCACAATATCTAGAGGCCATATTTAGTGTGACACATATTTATGCATAACTCTGTGTTCATATAATTAGCCTTAAATTCCAGACCTCTGAATAAAAGATAAGCCAGCAATATCCAGTTTTCTGGGCCATGGGTACCATTTCTCTAATTTCCCCCCTGTTTTTTAAGAGATTTTTTACATTGCCTACTTGGTCTATTTGTATGGTACTGGAGATTGAACCCAGGGACATTTTTCCTCTGACATACACCCGAGCTCTGTTTTATTTTTCATTTTGAGACAGGGTCTCACTAAATTACTGAGGTTCTCCTTAAATTGCTGAGACTGGACATGAACCTGCCAGCCTATCTTAGCCACCCAAGTACTGGGATTACAAGTGTATGCCACCCGGCCGGGCGTGGTGGCACACGCTTGTAATCCCAGCATTTGGGAGGCTGAGACCGGAGGATCTGGGTTCGCAGCCAGCCTCAGCTACCTAGTGAGGCACTCCGCAACTTAGTGAGACCCTGTTTCAAAATAAAGAATAAAAAACAGGGCTGGGGGTATAGCTCAGAGGTAGAATGCCCCTGAGTTCAATCCCTAGTACTGCAAAAAAACAAAACAAAAAACAAACAAACAAACAAAACAAGTGTATGCCACCATGCCACCATACCCAGCTGCCAACTGGTTTTAAAGCTCTGAGAGAGGTAAGCCAGTGTGGCATGAGTTGTACTAGCAATAGAAAGATAACTTGAACCACGTGTGTAGTTTTAACTTTCTAGTAGCCACAAAAAGTAATTTTGCCTAAAATTAATGTCCTAATACATTACTAATATAAAACACTATTAGTGAGATAGTCTACAGTTTTCTTAGCAAGTCTGTTCTCTATCATGCACCATTTTATATTCATTTATAGAGGGACCACATTATTTCCATCCCAGTGGAGAACATGAAGGGTCCCAAGGAGCAATATGTAGAGTGAGGACTTCAGACAGGACATCTAAGTGGCAGTTAGTTGAAAGGAACTGCCCTCCATTTTTCCAGGAAGGTTAAATCATTATTATCTATCTCATTCAGTTTAATTCCTATGTGCAAGGCAATAGAGTCTCTCTCCATTTATGTGTGTGTGTCTGTCTGTCTGTGTGTGTATATCCGTAAGTACATGTGGAATTGGCATGTAACCCAGAACCCATCACACTGAAATTTCTGATTAAGGATAATGGGTAAATGAAATGAACATTTAATAAAAAACTATTTGTATTAAAGGCAAAATAAGAACAAAAAATAAGAAAGAATAGGAATAAAGTCACTAATAGTCACTTTGTATTATTTTGTTCCTTATTGGTCTTCCAAAAATTAAAGGAAAAAATAGATATCATCCTCAGGAACATGTCTTATAATAGAGGCCAAATTCTTTCCATTTTGTGACTCTGTTGCATCTTTAAATTTATAACTCACTGCTGGAGTGTGGGGTACAGACTTGGACTTGCCTACGCAGATAGAGGCAAGCATAGGTTTTTGAGAGTCCACGTTAAGGAGGAGAGGTAGTGATGACTGATGACCCTGTTCCTCTAAATGGAATCATAGCTTTGCTTGGCAGGCGGCTTTTGAAAGTGTTCACTTGCACCCTTGGGTCTTAGTAGAAGTCTGTGCAGACATAAGCCTTAGCTTTGAGAAAATATGCTTTACCATTATATCAGTTCTGGGTTACTAAAACTCAAAAGGGGAAATTAATAAACACTAAAAGATCTTTCCTCTGTGCCTATGGTGTAATCAAGTCCTTGTTAGTGTTTTCACTCCTGGATCATTCATCAGGATTCCTTTAGGAAGCCAAACAGAACTAGCAGCCTTGTAATTTGGATTTGTCATCATTGTGGGTGATTAGTTCCCTGCAAAAAACTGTATCTGTGAAACAGTCAACTTTTGAGTCAAGAAGACATGATTGGAACCTTGCTTCTGCTATTTAGCTATTCTGTGACTTTGGAAATTACTTACTCTCTCTGGATCTTATTTTGTTTGTATCTGGTAAATGTAGACACTCCCTCATATATTTACTGTGATGAGGGAATGAGGTATTTCTCCAAAGTATCTGATACAGGACCTAACACATACTGGTTACTCAATAAATACTAATTTCTTTCCTTTTATTCCTCTAAAACTTGCTTGTATTGCCCCATCAATTAGATTTGATTGTTTAGATTTGATTGCTTAAATTAAAATCCTACATCATCATCTTTTTTTTAAGTACTGGGAATTGAACCCAGGGGCATTCTACCTCTGAGCTACACCCCAGTCCTATTTTTTATTCTTTATTTTGAAACAAGGTCTCACTAAGTTTCAGAGGGCCTCACTAAGTAGCTGAGGCTGGCCACGAACCTGTACCCTCCAGTCTTAGCCTCCTAAGTATTAAGATTGCAAGCATGCACCACCAAACCCAGCTCATCATCTTCTTTATTTTGTGTTGACTAATACAATTAATTGGGTTAGAAGCATAAACCTATCAATCAGGCTTCAGGAGGATTACCAGTGATAGGTTGGAAGGAGGATATAAAGGAGAAAAGAATGCATATTTCTCTGATCCATTTAGTATCATTATCTCTTTTTAAAGTATGGTGATGTATTATTTTAGGTTATCCTTATGAAGTTGGGCTTATTTCCTGATAGTTGTTGAAGCTTTGTAAACTAATGAGTTTACCTAGGAAGTAAGCAAAGAGGTGAACTTTAAATGGGACATTCAGGGATGCCACTCTAAAGAGGCAGCTGTGGAGGAGATACATTTTCTTCTGAGTCATTTCTTCAGGTCTTTGGATTGTTCGTAGACTTTGGCCAGCTGTTGTAGAGAAGCTTTTCTCCTGATGAAGCTTGAACATCAACCTGGGAGCTTATGTTAGACTCTAGAATAATTTACTTCGTTTTCCCCAAAATCTTTCATCTCTTGGGAACCTTCCAATGATTTTGGTTTCTAGTCGAGGGAGCTACTTTTGGCAGCTCATTGTCAAAGAAGTATTTCTCAGAGCTCACAGTGCTGCACTTAAACTCAGTTGATGATCAGAACCTTTCTAAATAGGGAGCTCAGCCCCAAATCTTCTAAGAGACTCTTCTCTCCTCTCTCCTCTCTCCTCTCTCCCCTCTCCTCCCCTTCCCTCCCTCTCTCCCACTCTCTCCCTCTCTTCCCCTCCACTAGGCAAGGGAGTGTTACATAAAATCACACTAATTTATTTTGGCAGCCTTTGTGTTGCTAAATGATACAGCACAGCAGATACAGTAAGATTTAATAGATATCTTAGAATAAGGGTTCTCTCACTAGGCAGTCACGATCTGCTGTAGTTCTATTCCTCCTCACTTATCTTTGGTTTGCTTTAGCTGTTCATTTCTGTGTAACAGATACCTATTGACATATCTGTTAGTGAAATTTAAAAGTGACTTTCAGTCTGTGGAATTTTTTTCATGGTTTCAAAATGTAAGCTTTGAGAAAACTGTTTGTGTTTAGAGTGTGGGTTTCAGTTAAAAATAATTTACTCAGAGTAGCAGACTCCAGTACATCTCACATTGGTTGTGATGTGCAGATTTTACCTTGGAAGTCATAGTAAATCAAGGCCACTAGAGCAAAAGTCATTCTCTGCTCTCTTGATTGTACTTTCTGAGGGTTTCAGAAGATTGTAAGAGAATCTAAATCAGTATAGGAAGAAAGACCTATTGGACTCTAGCAAGAAATCTTAAAGAAATTCATCTTTTTAAAACACATGTATTGTTAGTCCTCAGTTTAAAGCCGGGAAAGTTAGTCAATGAATATAGAATAATGCTCTATAAAGTTTTAGAAAAAATAGACCTACTTAAACTAGTAAAGTCATTTTGTGGTTGTTTTCACCCATTCCCAGTTTAAAAAAATAAATCTGAAACACTTAATAAAGTAGTATCTCATTTATCTACAAATAGTTTGTTGATTCTAAGTAGACAAAAAGAAAAATATAGTGTTGTGCCACTAAGATATCAACCTTATATGTTTAGCTAATGATAGGACTAAAGAAAAAGATCTTATAAAATTTGGTTTTAGCATGGTCCTGGAGTTTGGGCCATTCTTCCCCATCACTGGTGGTCAGGAAAAAGCCAGTAAGAATGATATTCAAGCCAGGGGTGGAGGCGCATGCTTGTAATCCCAGCATTCGGGAGGCTGAGACCGGAGGATCTGCGTTCTCGGCCAGCCTCAGCTACCTAGTGAGGCACTCCGCAACTTAGTGAGACTCGGTTTCAAAATAAAGAATAAAAAATAGGGCTGAGGGTATAGCTCGGAGGTAGAATGCCCCTGAGTTCAATCCCCAGTACCGCAAAAAAAAAAAAAAAAAATGATATTCATTTTATTTACAAGACCAAAGTAAGTAAATATAGGTCAATTACTAAAAGATAAAAGTAAGTGGACATTGTCTTAGGATGAGCCTAGCCTAATTTGGTCCTCCATGCAAATATTTCATCCATAGTTACATTTAATACCTCTAAATTTAAGCATGTTCTTTTGGTAACATTCTTCATGTTAAAGGTAAAACACTGAATCATATAGGTGGACCATAATATTAGAAGTTACTGCCCAGGAACATTCTAATTTAAGAATGAAAACATGGTACTTATACATAAAATGCTTCTAGTTATCTGGCTTTTTAGAAGGGTTTACTGTGATAGTTGTCCATTCATTGAGAACCTGTGTATAGTTAATACTGAAAAAGAATGAATTCTTATGATGAAGATGGTGGAACTGGAATTTTACTCTGGAAGCAGTCTAACTTTGAAGTTGGCTTACCTTGTCCTATTATTGTTTTTTCATGCCAGACACTGGGGGATTTGACTAAGATGGCAAGGTGGTTTCTGCTTATAATATTTTAAAAGTGAAATTATGTGTGTGTGTGCTTGGGATCTTGGCTCTGAAACTCATTTGCTGCTTAATCTTGGACAAGTTTTTTTTTACCTCTTTGAGACTCCCTTTCCTTGGCAGTTCAATGGAAATAACAGTGGTACCAGCTTTTCAAAGTTGAAGTGAGCAGAAAAATGAGGTAATGTATAAAAACCTATAGGAAAAGAAAATGCATGTTGGTTTCACTAAAGACATTCTTTGCTCAGAATAAAATAAGGGATCCTTCTCTTCACAGCAAGAGGATATCTTTGCTGTTCCAACTGAGATTTCATATGGTGAAGCAAGTGAAACTTAAAGGAAAAACTAGGAGGTATGGGATTTGAAGACTTCCAAAATAACCATGTCAGTGTTTTCTTACTTTCAGTTGTGGAAAGGAATGGGGCTTCTGATGAAAGTGACCAATTAGACATACATGTAACAATGCATAAGTTTGAAAAATGTCATTCAATCTTCCAAGGAAATACAGACCTCAACTGATTTTAGGTTTGGTTTTCTTATATTCTATCAATACCTGTTTCCTTCCAGTGGGACTTTATGGAGACATTGCTCAGAAACACTGAACTTCAGCATATTGTTTTTAGAATGTCTGAAAGAAAATCTCAAAGCTGTTACTAAGATAGTTTGAAAATCATATTCCTTCAAAACACATGGGGATAGCTATTATAAAGGACATAAATGACCTGTAATTTTCCAATAAGGGAAGTTGTGGAATTGTGAAAGTTAAGAGTCTTTGTTTTCCAATCTTGCAAATTATCCTCATTAATTAATAAATTAATGTCTCTTATCAAGAGGTGCTCAACAATATTCTGAGATGAGAAATCATGAAAAGAGATGTGGAGTAAATTGAAGTTTAAAATAAAATTCTGAGCTTTTTGTATTTTCAAGAATTATTTTTGCTGTCATTTAATGTCCAAATCCAATCCCTTGACTAGGGAACCAATTCAGATTAAAGGATTTTTTTTTAAAAGCCCAAGCAATCAATATCTAATTCATTTAAGTCCTGCTTCTTCCTGAGCCTGCTGTGTATAAGCCTGGAGTTAGTGCCATCTCTTACATTCAGGCACTTTGGGAAAGGAGCCATCTTTTTAGATCTATTTTCTCCCTGAAGCCTGGAAGCTATATCTATATAAAAAGAGATGACATACTAGGCCTCGTGTAATAAAACCTTTTCTAAGGGAATCAATATAACTTTGGGGAGGCTCATTTATATTTAAAGGAGAAAAAAGACAAAAGTAGAAGTGGACATAAGATATCATGTAGACATTGAAAAATGCAAGAAATGATTAAAAAGTGATGGCTAGTTCTTTTTTTTTTTTTTTTTTTTTTTTTTTTTTTTTTTTTTTTTTTTTTTTTTTGCGGTACTGGGGATTGATCTCAGGGGCATTCTACCTCAGAGCTTTACCCCCAGTCCTATTTTTTATGCAGGGTCTCACTAAGTTGCTGAGTGCCTCACTAGGTAACTGAGGCTGGCCGTGAACCCAGATCCTCCAGTCTCAGCCTCCCACATGCTGGGATTACAAGCATGTGCCACCACGCCCAGCTCAATGGCTAGTTCTTATAAGCTGCCTTGTTATTTGGTTTGGAGGGATGATCTAGATCTCTAATTGAATGTGTTTTCTATCTCCCTGCATAAAAAAGAAAAAAATCTGATTTATATTTTTCTTTTACTGGTGGCAATTATGTATCCATGCCCCGAAAATCTCCTGTAGTGAACAATAGTGACACACACTGAGGGTGACATTAGTACAGGCTGTGCCAATGAAGGAATGGGGCTAACTAGCAAATATGAAAATGATCCCCTGACTACGTTATCCTCTTGGCTTCGTCAACAAGACATCAGCCAAATTATTTTGTTCCATTTCTTAAGTTAAAAGATTGTGCTTTTATTACTTTTTAAATTTTTTTTTCAATAATTTGAATATCTGTTTTTTTTTTTAATTTTGAGTTGCCTTGGAATATACTAGTGCCCCTGGTACAAATGAAATACTAATGGTTTTTGAGCCAATTAAACCAACAATGACCTCAAAATGTGAATTATGGTATATAAAATGCCATCATATTTCACATGTATGTTGGATTTCAAAACCAAAGGTGAGCTAATTTTTATTTATAACACTGTATATCACTTCTGTCTCTCTGTGAAAGAAATCTTTCATTTTATCCTTAAAGGTGTTATACCTGGCTCCTTTCAACAGGGTAAAACAATCACACCATTTGTAATTTTACTTTCTAGCCATCAAACACAATAAAATGAAAGTTTTGCTTTGATGGAACTTTCTCCTATCTGGTTTCTGGTCCATCACTTAGAAAACCTCAGGCTGCCACCATATTAGAAGTTACTGCCCAGGAACATTCTCATTTAAGAATGAAAACATGGTACTTATACATAAAAATGCTTCTAGTTATCTGGCTTTTTAGAAGGGTTTACTGTGATAGTTGTCCATTCATTGAGAACCTGTGTATAGTTAATACTGAAAAGGAATGAATGGGGAATGAAAGGAAAGGGATGGTCATTGGTTGAGAGAGTTTGGCAGTAGGAATTATCTCCATTACTTTGAGGTGGTCACACTGTTTTAATAGGTGAGTTGTCTGTGGAATTGAGATCAGGTTGTTATCTGTACACAAGTCTGGCTTCACTAGCAATTTGTAGAAAATGTACTGGAGAGAAACTGAGACTTTTCAAATTTGTACATTCTCTTCCTTAAACATGCCATTGGCTGGCTGTGATGTCACCTCATAAGTAAATGGTAAATGATAACCAGGCTGGAATCCAAGACTTCCAGCATGGATAGAAGGATAAACAAGACTAGAAGGTAACTGGCTTTCTATCCTGCATGGCCAGAGAGGGGATGTTCATGGAGAGGGAGAAACAGCTGAAAAAGAGAAAAGGAAGTCCAACAAGAAGGGCAGACTGTAGTGCATGGTGCTGTGACATTAGCCAGCAATAGCAGGCAAAGTTCTATACCTTAGAAGTCTAGGAAGACACAAGAAAGTACCTTGATAGGCAGACAGACAAAGGACAACATCAACAACAGGCAAGCCTACATAATCAGAGAAGCTTCTTAAAAAGAGCAAGCATTCTAGAATAGGGCCAAGGTTTGGTGCCTATATTGTAGTCTACAAGAATCATTTTCAAGAGCAATGCTGGGCTACTATTTTTTTCATGACCAGGGAGCAATGCCAGACATAGTGCTCAGAACTTTACAAAGATTATTTTATTCTTTGGATGATATGAAATTGGTGTTGTTAATGTTTCATTTAACAGATGAAGAAACAAAGTCACATGAAAGTTAAATTACTTGCCTAGTCACACAGCTAATAAGATGTGAATATAAGCTAAGAAAGGAGATGTTCCTGCTCAGGGAGTCGGACTCCAAAGCTCAGGGTGATCCATGTAGTACTCTGCTGGGCAGGTTATGAAAGCTTGCCTTTGACACATTTGGAAAAGTAGGGCCACAGATGGGACAAAAGGTACAAAAGTAAAAAGGTCCATCATTAGGGTCAAAACACTAGAGAAACAAATTTTCAGCTGAGAGCTTGTTAACATCTCTCCTGTCCACCAGCAGAGCTGGTCCTAATGAAAGATGAGTAGCTGGGCTCCCAGGGGAGGAAAATGACCATAGCTACGAAAAGCAGGAGAAGAAAAAATGCAATGTCAAGAAGAATCGTGCCCAGCACACAGTAGGCACTTAATAAATGCCTGTGAATAAGTAAGTGAAATTGTCCCACATTTTCAAAGGGCCATCATTCTCTAAAACTTTTCTAATAAAAGATAAAGTTTATTACAACGAGTAGTCTCTACATTATTCCAAAGATGATGTTATTGGCTGTATTTGGTCCATTCAGGAATGGGAGTGTTAGTTTTTATTCTATGCTCTTTTGTACTATTGCATTTTTTACCATGTTCTTATTTCACTGTCAGAAAGAGCATCTTAGATTCTTTTCTTTTTTGTTGCTTAGACCAACACCTATGTTTCTGCAACTCCCCAACATTTAACTATATAGAAATTTAGGGACATGGACCACAAAGTTTCCAGGGGCCTAGTCACAATTTGTATTCTGGAACAATAATCTATCAAAGGCAGTAAGATTCCAAGCATATTTATCATTGTTCTATTGCAAAGGACTTATATGAACACATTTGATAATACACCCAAATTTAAGAAGTTGCTCTATCTTTGAAAGCTGTGCACACTTTTCAAGTTGGTAGCTATGTCCCATTATTCAAAATTGTGCCTATATATGTTTGAGACATTTTTCTATTATCTCTCACTGCAATTTCCCCACTCTAATTTATTGTACAGTGTTTTTTGTTTGTTTGTTTTTGGTACTGAGAATTGAACCCAGGGGCATCCTACCTCTAAGTTAGACTCTCAGCACTATTTTATTGTTTTTATTTTGAAACAGGGTTTCACTAAGCTGCACAGACTGTCCTTGATTCTGTGATGAGATTACAGGTGTGCACCACCATGGCTTGCACAGTGTTTCTTAAGAAAGTTACTTAATGCATTTCAATCCTAGGACATCAGGTCAATTCTAAACTGCATTTTCCAATTAAGTAGATCTGACACACTCTGGATCTAGTGAGAATAACCAGTGTATATTGCTTTTAAGGAACATAAACAGGCTATCATAGTAGAACAAGTAAATGTTGATATTAAAGAAGATTCTGAAGATACTTAAGAACAATTAAAGTTCATACCCAATTCTCAATGGCTGTTTTTATAGGACTTGAAATCAAAGCTAAAGTCAACTTTTGTTCTGCCCTAACAGAGAAGAACAGTGGCAAAAATAACCCCAAACCATAGATAATTCAAATGCATTTATGCCTGGATTTGGAATAGATTTTATCATCATTTTCACAGCACATTGCTCTTCTAATTATGTTTTGTTTTGGATAATATTGAAATTAACTTGTATTTAGTGATCTGAGGGGCTGGAGGGGAGACCCAGCTGTGTATTGGAACACCAGGCTATAGATGGCCCTTGGTACTTTATACAAAGGAAAGCCAAACATTTAAGAGGCTGATATATTTCTATAAAAATATCTGACTAGTGGGAAAATTCCAGGACCTCAGTTGTATGAAATTGGTATATTTTTCCTTCTTTCTTCTCCTCTTCTTCTTTTCCTCTTTTTTTTTAAATTGGAGATTTGGAAAATAATTTTTAAAAAAAAAGAATAAATCTTTGTACATCAGAAACTAGGCCTTGGGTAATAAGAAGAACTTGATTCTGGGTAGCCTCAGACAGTGGGGTTAGAGGCAAATCAAGCAGTAAAAGGGTTGTGATACTAATAGCAGCCATGGGTGAAAGAACGCCAGTGGGTCCAAACCCAGCAGCAATGAGAGATCCCTGATAATTAATCTCATAGATTCAAGCAAGGCAGTTGGTTAAAGGCTTAGTATCCAGTCCAACATCCAAAATTTTATAAAAAACCCAAGACAGGCGAAGAAGGCACAGAAACCAGGCAAGTATTCTCTACAGTGGCACAAAATGGCAGCAAGAAGAGAACACCACTGCTAAGGCCAGAGCCAGATATCCCCCGAGACAAGAAGCCAATAGTCCGTTGGGCAGCAACTCAACAGGCCCAGTGAAGCCACCCAGAGGCAAAGAGAAAACACTAAAAATGCAGCCCCTCTGTGATTGAAGACAGCACCCAAAGGGCCCAATAACTACTTGAAGACACTGGTCATAGCTATTAAAACAAAGTTTCAGACCCTCTCAGAGAACATCACTAGGATGACAACTTCAAAAGAAGAGGAAGATGTCTGTAGAACAAGCCCCAGGCCCATCTCCTAGAGATACAGCTTTTCCTTTAAATTCTCCTAAGTGCTGTGAAAAGACTAGACCAATCCCTAGGTTCTTCAAATTATCCTTTAAAGCCGGCCGTGGTGGCGCACGATTGTAATCCCAGCATTCGGGAGGCTGAGACCGGAGGATCCCGGTTCGCAGCCAGCCTCAGCTACCTAGTGAGACTCGGTTTCAAAATAAAGAATAAAAAATAGGGCTGGGGGTGTAGCTCGGAGGTAGAATGCCCCCGAGTTCAATCCCTAGTACCTCAATAAAAAAAAAAAAAAAATTATCCTTTAAACCCTAGATAAGGAATAAGCATGTTCCTCCTTTTCCAGTATAAGTAAGATGACAAGATTCAAACTTTTCCACAAATATTAAAAATAACAACAAAAAAGGAAATGTATAGAGAAAACAATGTGGGTAAAAATAGGTATGTATGTCAAATATAAGTATAATCATAGACTGAGGTTGATTATCACTGGCTATCAGGAGCGCTGTGTTGAAATGGGGTAGAAATGTCATAGTAGAGTCGGTAAATGTCTGCTATGGTGAAGAAAAGGGGCATGTTGACAAGTGTGCTTCAGGTTTACCCTTGGCAAGTAAGACCTCACCTCATACCCAAAGGGCCAATATCAATAAGTATCCTTTTACTTGTTTGAATTATTATGCAATTATTATTAGAATAACTAATTATAATTAGAAGCTCCACAAGAGCAGAAACCTGACTAATTTGTTTCATGGGATATCTCCACATCACATATGGCTGAACTTCTGTCCTCATTGAATGTAACCTGTCCCTGAACTTGCCAGAGTCATTATATATGACAATCAGAAGTGAGTCCCTGGGTTTTCTAAACCCAGAAAGAAGCAGCATTCTATTGCAGTGTCAAAGTGACACTGTTTTTGTGGGTTTTTTTTTAAGATTTTTTAGTTGATAAATTATAATCACATATGAATTGGATTTGTTACTACATATTTGTACATGCACATAACACAGTTTGGTCTATCTCATTCTGCAGAACCTCCCATTTCCTTTCCCTCCTCTCCCTAGTCCCCTTCTTCTACTCTACTGGTTTTAGTTTGAGGAAGATGTCTCTTCTGCAGACAGCTGGTCATTTTCATAGTTGGAGTCTTTTCTCTAAACCAGTGATAAGTTATCACCAATTGGAGTCCTCTACTGTCCCTGTATCTTTAGTCATTTCCTTGTAAGGATGTGTAGGCCTCTGTTAGAAAAGTGATATCTGCTCACAGTGCCCCAACTCCTCCTCAGCTCTCCCAAATTTGAACCATCTCCTCTCACTCTT
>PVLC010027451.1:0-21868 GCA_004027655.1 Graphiurus murinus
TGGGTGGATGGATAAGTGGATGGATGGATGGATGGATAAGTGGATAGGTCGGTGGATGAATTAATAGGTAAATGGATGGATATATATCACACATACATCATTGACACACATGTACACATACATATACATGTATACTCATGCATTTCCACATACATTTATATACACATATACATAAATATCCACATATATATACATACATACTCTCACATGTGCTCATACATATATGTACTTGCACATACGCTATGTGTATGTGCAAGTACATATAGCGATATACACACATATGTACGTGTATTGTGCACATTCCACATGCTCCATACACATGACACATACACATATACCATACTTCCTTTCATGAACCTCTTGCCCCTCTATTATTCCGATAGACTTACTGCATCCTTTCTAATGGCTGCATACTATTCCACTGTATGAGCTGTGCTGCAGTATGTCTGACTGGTCTACTGTTGATGGACATTTACTCTAATATTTTGCAACTAAAAACATTGCAATAAATGACCCGTGTCTTTGAACACGGATGCAAATGTGAGGTTAAAAGTGCTCAACCCCAAGTTACACGCATGTTTATCCTGGTAGACATGACGAGGCACCTTCAACAGAGGCAGAGCAACACAACTGTGGAGTCAGATTCCTTCACCATTTCATGAGCAGGTTTCAACCACCGCGGTATTACAAATTCATATTTCTGATAGAATTGCTGAGCTTGCTTTCTGGCATCTAAAGCCATTTGTAAAGGCAGGTGTGGTGGCGCACACTTGTAATCCCAGTACTTGGGAGGCTGAAAATGGAGGATCCAGGTTCGCAGCCAGCCTCAGCTACTTAGTGAGGCCCTGTTTCAAAATAAAGAATAAAAAATAGGGCTGAGGGTTTAGCTCAGAGGTAGAATGTCCCTGGGTTCAATCCCCAGTACCACACACACACACAAAAACCCATTTGTATTTCCTTGTCTGTTAACATTTCACGAACTTTGCCTGTTTTTTTATGGGTCCTTTTCCTAATTGATTTGTAAGAGAATTTAAATATTCAGGAAATTAGCTTTTTGTTGTATTTCGAAACTATGTCTGTGGGCCCCTCTCCAGTCCCGGTCCCGGGAGACAGAATCCTGAGTGGATCGCGTGACTCAGGGACACTTGGGCCAGGAGGAAAGAGCCCACGTGTCCATGTCTGTGGCTACAGAGCACAGAGTTTGGGGGAAAGAATGTGTCATAAATAATTAATGTTGACTCTGTTTTATGTAGCAAAAATATTTTTTGTTTATCCTTTTGTTATAACTTTGTTGGTCTACTCAACAGAATTCTAAATGTGTATTCATATTTCCCCTTCTGATATTGTTTTATCAGCCTTAAAATGAAATTCTGTGCCACAGATGAAAGGAAATTACTTCTTGTGTTTTTCTCCTTCTTCTTCTTCCTCCTCTTCCACAGCCTCCTCCTCCTGCTTCTCTCCGTCCTCCTCCTCCTCCTCTTCTTCTACCTCCTCTCTTCCTCCTCTCCCTCCTCCTCCTCTTCTTCCCCCTCCTCCTCTTCTTTCTCCTCTCCTCCTCTTCTTGTTCCTCTTCCTCTTCCCCCTCATCCTCTTCCACCTCCTTCTCCTCCTCTTCCTCTTTTACCACCTCCTCTTCCTTCTCCTCTCCTCTTCTTCCTCCTCCTCCTCCCTTTCCTCCTCTTCTCTTCCTCTTCCACCTCCTCCTCCTGCCCTCCTCCTCCTCCTCCTCCTCTTCCTCTTCTTCTTCTTCTTCTTCTTCTTCTTCTTCTTCTTCTTCTTCTTCTTCTTCTTCATCTTCCTCCGGTAAACCCAGGAGCATTCAACCCCTCAGCTACACTCCCAGCCCTCATTACTTATTATTTAGAAGCAGAGTCTCACTAAGTTGCTAAGGGTCTTGCTAAGTTGGCCTCAAACCTGCAATCCTCCTGTCTCAGCCTCCCAAGTACTGGGATTACAGGTGTGCACCACACCCAGCTACTTTTCCTCCTTGAAGGAAGAACCACCTCTGCATGCACCATCCTCCCTGATGGCTCTGTGCTCCCTGGCACAATTCCTACACCAAGCAGGTGCCCAGTGGAATTTGGATGATGGTCGGATCACCACATAACTTGAAAAAAAAAAAAAGTGGTCGTCCAGAAATCCTGGAGTCTCCCATAGCTTGGTAAACTCGCAGCCTCATCTTGACTGGACTTTTAATGGAAAGCCGACTGCAGAAGGGAGTCGTGAGCTGGATGGAGGCCGTGAGCTCACTTTCCAGATGAAAGGTAGCCAGTGATCCCATCTCTGCCCACCGGGCTTCAGAACTGGACGCCCCAGAAGAGGACCTCACGGTGAACGCGTCCCAGCGGACTCTGGTAGCAGACCTTCCCTTTTGCTCTGTGATCCCATTGGCCAACGGAAGGCTCTTTAGCTGCCTGCGTGCTCCTGCTTCTGGAAGATGCAAGCGTGGGGAAGCTCCCCTTGGGCCCCCGCCTTGCCTCATAAAGCGCGGGATCCATCGCTGTGTGCGCACGCACCCCGGGATGGCGAAGGTCTATGTGACTGTAGCAAGACATCTGAGAAGAGATTGACCTATCCCCTGCACTTGTAGTGTTTTGGTGGCCCCCGCTTGGCACTCAGTACACACGGCTTCACCCAGCCTCCGCCAGCATCGGAGAGGGGGAGCCTATCGTCCCCCTCGCTGGACCCCCGCCCTCGAGGACCCAAGGAGACGACAATCACGTGTTGCTGGTTCAAGCTTCTTTTATTGTGCGCTGTTTTTTCCTCCTCCTTCTTTTTTCCCCTCCCTCCAGGATGGAGGACGCTACTTATCAACTCAAGCAGTAACTGGTGGGGCCTGAAGGGGAGTAGGCTTAGAGCCAATCAGGGCTTGAGCCACGAGGTGCCTGCGTGCAGCCCTACAGCTCTCACCTGGGAGCATTCTCAGGCCACGAGCTCTGGCGTGCTGGTGCATGCGCTCTGATGTGGCACAGCCCTCCTCCAGGATGCCTATCGCCTGACAGTCATCCAACAGTCAGCTGCTTCTGGCACTCTGCCAGGCGCCATCTTGGGGCGAAGTCTCTCCGGGCCCGCCGGGCTAAGACCCCAACATCCCCAACAGGAGCCAAGATGGGCTTCCGCTGGTCCCCAGGTCTTGGCGCTGCTAGGAGGATCACGACAGCCTGGCCTGTGGGGCCGGTGGGGCTCATCAAGGGACACAGTCTGGGCTGGGCATGGGCCTCTGCAAACCACAGAGGGCCCAGCCATGACTAGTAACCTCCTGCTAGTCAATGACCTGCAAAGTGTCAGACGTGGGCGTGTCTGAGGTCCCCTGGGCCACTGAGCATCACCTCTGGGGATCGCAGAGGTGGAATGTTCCTGGGCAGTGGCCTGCCCGGAGCCGCTGATGGCTCTGGTCTGTGCATATTCAGAGGCATCTGCGTCAGGGCAACTGCATCTCCTCTGCCTGGGGGTCCAGGACAGGGTGAGACTGTGGGACCTATGCGACCTGTCCAAAGCAATCCACACATTAAGTGACCTGTCCTAAGCAATCCACAAACATTAAGATTGGAGCCCGGGCTGCACAAGGACACTAGTGTCCAAAAGGAAGAGCCGGCAGGCAAGAGCTGTTAGTGGGGCAGCCCAGGCGCCTGTGAGGGTGGGTGCTTATGCAGTGGAGAAAGCTCCGCCCTTCCTTTCCTGCTGACAGAGCCCTGCGGGGCAATGGAACGGGAAAGTCATTAATTTGAGAGCCCACTGAATCCTAACCATTAGGCCTGGCTCAAGATGGAGACAAGGCTGGCCGAGGGTTCCTGTGGGCCACATCTGTCACCTGTGGCAGCACAGAGCTGCTGCTGGCAAGGGCCTGGCCCGGGTCCCCCAGCTTCAGCCCTGGAGAGCATGGTAAAGGCAGTGTCCCCTCAGAGGCCACGTGAGAAAGAGGACCGAGAAGCCAGGAATGGTCACAGGACAGAGTCCACGGATCCCGTCAGAGAGATGGACTAGAGGGAGAGAAACCTGGGCTCCCTAGCAGAGCCTGAAATTAGACAAAGTGAAAATTGGCTTGCAAGAGAGTAATAAAGATTTTGTTTTTTTTTTTTTACAGCAAAACATTTTAAGAAGGACACAGCTTGACAATGTTCCCTTTAGTCACTGATGAGGCGGTGTGGGCGTAAAAATAACCAGGGTAATAGAATGAAACACATCCGATATGCTCAAATCCAGGAGCGGGTAACTAAGCTGAAGACAGCCATGCCGGTCCCCTGGGGAGAGTGTGAAGGCACCGACTCATCCTTCCGGGAGCTCGTAGGTACAGGGAAAGAGCCGAGCATCCAGCTTCCTTCCCCTAGAGACCTCAAAGTCTTCCTGCTCAGAAAGGCCCAGCAGGTGGAAGGGTGACAGCAAGGTTTCTCTGCAGACCCCAGTGAGGTCACATGTGTGGGACAGCTGGCCCTTCCGGAAGGAGGCTGGTGGGCCTTGTAAAGATGGGATGAAGCCAGGCCTGGTGGTGCATGCCCGGAATCCCAGTACTTGGGAGGCTGAGAAGGAGGATTGTAGGTTTGTGGCCAGCCTCAGCAACTCAGTGAGGCCCTCAGCAACTTAGACCCTGTTTCAAAATAAAAAATAAAATCGGGTAGGGGTTATTGCTTGGAGGTAGAATGCCTTTGTTTTGTTTTGTTTTTTTGCAGTACTGGGGATTGAACTCAGGGGCATTCTACCTCCGAGCTACACCCCCAGCCCTATTTTTTATTGTTTATTTTGAAACCGAGTCTCACTAAGTTTCGGAGTGCCTCACTAGGTAGCTGAGGCTGGCCGCGAACCCGGATCCTCCGATCTCAGCTTCCCAAATGCTGGGATTACAAGTGTGCGCCACCACACCCGGCTGGTAGAATGCCTTTGGATTCAATCCCCAGTACCAAAGAAGAAGAAGGAGGAGAAGAAAGAAAGGAGGTAGAGGAGAGGAGGAGGGAGAGAAGGAGGAGGAGAAAGAAAGGAGGAGGAGAAGAAAAGAAGGAGGAGGTGGTGGAGGAGGAGGAGGAGGAGAAGGAGGAGGAAGGAGAGGAGGGGGAAGAAGGAGAAGAGGAGGGGGAGGAAGGAGAGGAGGAGGAGGAAGGAGAGGAGGAGAAAGGGAGGTGGAGGAGGAGGAGGAAGGAGAGGAAGAGGAGAAGGAGGAGGAGGAGGAGGGGGAGGAGGAACATCTGAGGCTGGCACACCCAACCCCATTTGAACAAACAATGAGACACAGGGCAAAGCATCGGGCCGCCTACTCCTCCCAGCAGGGGCTCTTGTGGGAAGTCAAGTCCCCCTGTATCAAGCCTGCAGGGGACAGAGGGACATTTAGATGACCACCCAGGTGCATCCTGCCAGCCCCATCCCATGGAGGTTTCTATGGGGCCAATGAGCCCCCCCTCCAAGAATAGCAAAATGGCGGAATTAAAACCCCTGCGGGGCCTGTTGGCCTAGACTCCAGGTGCTAATGGTTATGGCGGCCGGGCGTGGTGGCAGCACGTGTTGGCTTCCTGCAGCTTTGGAGGCCGTGAGTTCGAGATGCAGGTGTCTGCAGCCTGGGGTCTGGGAGGGCTGTCTGCCTGGCTTGCCGACAGCCATTTCACACGGCGCTCGCGCAGGACAGCGTGAGGCAGCTCCCTGGTCTCTTTCTGCAAGGGCCACTGACCCCATCCATCCTAAAACCCTGACATAGGTCCCTGCAACCGTCCCGGGGAGGGAGGAGGGCTTCAGCATGTCATTCGGGGAACATGAATGACCAATCCTTAACAACCGTATACTGAAAGAGCCCCTCAAAACCCGTCCAGCGTGGTGGCCTTCGGATCCTGACACAGAGGAGCCAGCACTGGAGAGAGCGAGAAACCCTGGAGGAAGCTGACACCGCTCTGCAGATGACTTGAGGGCCTGGCAGGGACCAGGGCACAGTGAGGTGGCTTCTGGCGTCTGGTGGACACCCAGAAACATTCACCAGGGCCAGGTGGGAATCTGGACCATCTCAAATGGGCCCAAGCTGGGTGTGAAGGAGTGTGGTTGGCTATGTGTGGTTAATTGACTCATCGGGGCCTGGGTACGAGGTGTGTTCATCAAACCACCTCTCTCTCTCTCTCTCTCTCTCTCTCTCTCTCTCTCTCTCTCTCTCTCTTTCCTTCCCTTCCCCTTTCCTTCCTTCCTTTGGATTGAACACAGAGACCTCCTACCTTTGAGCTACACCTCTAGCCTTATTTTATTTTTTTTAATTTTCAAATAAGTTCTCTCTAAGTTACTGAGGCTGGCCTCAAACCTGCAATCCTCCTGTCTCAGCCTCCCTACTACTGAGGTTGCAGGCATGCACCAGGGCGCCTGGCTTACTTTGTATGCTTAAAGAATTTCACGAGCTTTTTTTTTTTTTTTTTTTCCATCAAATTTAAAAATGAATAAACACAGATCTGGAACAAAGGAATCGATCACTGTATCATATTTTTTTCCTCTTCTGCCTGCACCTGAGCTCAATCTTGGCTTCACTCATCCTGCAGGCCCTGGGTGGGACCCGGTGACTGGCCAACGCTGTAAGTGGGAGCTGCCCCTCCGGGTAGTGCCCCCCCACACCCAGGAGACACCCAGAGGCCCTCCCCTCCCCCACAGCTGGGACTCAGCCCCGACAGGACAGAGCCGGACATTGAGTCATGGGCCTCATCAGCTCTGGGACCACGTGCCTCCAACCAGCCACTCTCGACCCGACATCCGCGGCCTTTCTTAAAATATCCTTCTACAGGCGCGTTGTAGTCCCACGTCACAGCGAAGTTGAAAGTGACACAAACAGACGAGCATGCCGCACTTGACGCGTTTCCCCTGGGATGGCAGCCCGGGCTCCCCTCCTCCCGTCACGTGCAGGTGAGCTTGGCAGTGCTCCCTTGTCATACAGACATAGCATTATTTAAGCTGTTTCCTTCCTCCCCCAGTCCTCCTTTCCCCCTTCCTCCTCCCTCCCCTAGGCCCCTTCCACTCCTGGTCTTTCTCTTCCTTTATCCAAAGTCCCTTTGGCTTCCTCTTTTCTCTCTAACTTCAAAATTGTGTCACGTTTATGCTAATGGGAATCTCGGAATCCTGGGAGCTGACCTTGCTCCAGAGACACCAGGCTCCTCCCCTCCCCCAGGGGCCCTGGAGGGCAAGGACCAGACAGGGAGGCCGCAGTGCCGGGGACAGAACTGGCCAGCCAGCAAGGGCGGGGAGCCTCGTCGTGGAGGGTGTGATGAGGCTGGGGGTTCCGTGAGGGACTCGGGGACCCCGTGCATCACCCTGCTCTTCTGCGTGACACAGGCATGCGCTTCTGTGACATCTCCAGGACGGAGGAGGATGTTGGGGTACCTTACCACCCTGAGACTTTGCCCCCCAGATTGGTGTGGACTGTGAGTTGTTCAGCCCCACACTGATAACGACTTCTAGGGACATCCTTCCCCATGGAGGCCAGACAGACACACAGACACACAGACAGACTTCCTGGTAATGCTTAATATATGGTATGGCTACACCCAGCTCCGAGGCCCAGAGACTCCTCCCACCACCCCTCCCCAGAAACTCACTGAGGATATTCAGGAAGAGGTTAAGCCAGCCAGCTAGGTGTGTGCCCTGAATACGAAGGTGCTTTCTGGAAGTTTCCCTGCTCACACAGGGGCTGGGGACAGGTGTATGTGGCTTTGGTATACAACTCACTCCAGAGACAGGCGACATGCCCAACCTCCCTTACAGTGGCATCTCTCCCTCCACTACCTGCAAATGAACTTGGCTGAGCAGGCCGCAGGGGAGAGCAGTGCTGATTAATTCTGCACGCTGCCCGGTCTCGGGTAATGTATGCCTGGCCAATGGAGGTAGAACGGTTTGCAAATCAAGGTCAGCGAAGTCATGTATTGATCAAAGAGCTGCTGTTTGCTTCCCTCCTGCCAAAGAGCCTTCCTGTCCTTTGCCCTGAGAAGCCAGGCAGGGCCTTGGCGAGCGGCAAGGTCTACTCTGCTGGCCGCCCCGCCTGCGCCCTCTGGCTGGGTGTCTTGTCATGGGGTGGCCTTGCTGCCCAGAGCCCGGGGGGGTCTGCTCACCTCCTCCCCAGGCAGGGCTCCTGTGTTGGGGTGAGTCCTCAGCTCAGGAACTCAGGATCTGCGGGGTCCTTGGCTAACGTGACGGAAAGGAATTTCAGCACGCACCAATCAGAGACACAGACAGAGGTTTATTTGGGGGAAAAGGGAAAAAAAGAAGAAATACACATTCAAGAGAGAATGTGGGCCACCTCAAGATGAGGAAGGGCATTTTGGGGAGTTCAGCGCAGGAGGGCTTTGCGTTAGGGATCTAAGACCCACCGGGTTCTTCCTCAGGTGTGCTCTCTCCCGAGTTCGTACCTGGGAGCATCCTTTTTTTTCGAAAAAGTAAAATCACTTTGCCAAGCAATTTTCAAACACGTGCCTTTTCTCGCCGCCACGAAAAGTTATTTCTAACATCAATAAAAAGCAGAAAACCAATGTTGGCGCGGCCACTTGGAATGTGGACCCTGCTGCATGGCTGGCGCACTCCCACAGGAGCAGAGCGAACCGGAAGCAGTGCGGAAGCTCCTCAAAAATGAAACAGAGAGCGAACATTGGAGCGGGAGATTCCAGGTCTGGGTATAGAGCCACAAAAATGGAGAGAGAGAGAGAGAGGCCCTGAGATTTGCACATTCGCGCTTGTGGCAGCATTATTTACGGCAGCTCAGACGCCGAAGCAACCCCCGAGTCCATCATGGAATGACTAAATACACAAAATGTGGTCTAGCCATACGATGGACTATTCCTCTGCCTTAAACAGGAAGGGAATTTTGACATGTGTGACATGGTCGAGCCTTGAAGACATTACAGAAGATGAACGGAATAAGCCAGTCTCAAAAGAATGAACATCACAGGACTCCATTGACCTGGGATACATAGAGTCATCCAATCCATGCAGACGGTAGAAAGGCGGGTGTCGGGGGCTGGGGGGCGGGACCGGGGACTCGGTGTTCCATGGGAACAGAGCTTCAGCTGGAGAAGGTGACGGCCATGGTTGTACGGCCATGCAGATGGGCTTAGTACTAACTGGACCGTGCGTTGAAAAATGGTCAAGATGGTGACGTTTATGCGCTGCCTATTTTACAATGAAAAAAATGCTGACATGCAGCCCGAGAGAGGCAGGCGCTCAGGAAGTGGCTGTCCTTTGGGGGTCTGGAGTAGTTCTTGCTAGAAGAGAAATCTGCAGAACACCAAGAGCCACAGACACCCAGCTGTGGAGCGGCTGGGGCAGAGGCGGCTGAGGGCGCTGAGTCGTGGTACCCGGGTGACCTGGGAAAGTTCCCTCCCTCCTGGGCCTCCGTCTTCTTATCCGCAGATGCCATAAGACAGACAGAGGCTGCGACACTCAAAGAGCCTCCCGACCGCATGAAGACAAGGCTACCTCGGCCACGCAGCTTCCTGGAGAGCTGGGGCGCGCGGGTGTGGCCGGCTGTGGGAAAGTCCTTGGGTTCTTCCCAAACCACTGAGCAGTAAGCGCCTGTGTATCGTTGCTAAATAAAGATGCTAATGTGCTACTAACCCGATTCCCACATAGCCCGTCCTTTCTTACTGGACCTGGTTCCTTTATGGCTCGGACTTCTCCCCAGCCAAGAACACCTGCTGCTTTCCTGTCTCAGTGATTCACTCAGCAAACACTCCGGTCACTCCTGCCACGACTCCTGCTCAGCACCCCTGGACAGCTGGCCCGAGAGGGGACAGAAGAGTGTGGCGGCTTCAGGGGCTGGGCCTGGGGCTGTCTGGGCAGGGTGGGAGGGTACCTGGCTCCCCATTCTCTTCCCAGAGGCTCCCAGGTCCCTTTGCAGAAGGGCTGTGACGTTTAGCTGCTGCTTCCGGGTCAACACCCCAGGGCGAGCCCTCCAGCCCTCCATCGTCAAATGACTTCAGGGGCTGCGGCCCTTCTGCCTTCTAAGCTCTCCTGCCTGGAAGCAGCCAGCACTGTACACCGAGGACAAAGTACACACTCAGCAAACTGAGAGAGCTGGGGGGAAGGGCGCCAGAGATGGAGAGCTTGGTTTGGACTCAGGATGGGCTGATGGGCACTCTCAAATTAAGAGGACGGAGCTGGGCGTGGTGGCGCACACTTGTAATCCCAGCATTTGGGAGGCTGAGACCAGAGGATCCCGGTTGGAGGCCAGCCTCAGCTACCTAGTGAAGCATTCTGCAACTTAGTGAGACCCGGTTTCAAAATAAAGAATAAAAAATAGGACTGGAGGTGTAGCTCGGAGGTAGAATGCCCCTGGGTTCAATCCCCAGTACCGCCAAAAAAAAAAAAAAATTAAGAGGACAGGTCCCACGGGATGGTGGGAGAGGCCGCTGGCTGTCCCCCTTGCTGGGGGCAGGGAGCAGCAGGTGAGACCCAGACTGGCAGGTGAAGTGGCCCTGCTCCCTGGGGGGCAGGGGGATTCCCTCTAGGGAGGACTTCAGGACTGGGGATGAGAGGCTGGTCCCAACAGCCTGGGGGCACCTGCCCAGGAAAGGCCAAGGGAGGGCAACCGTTTGTTGCAGAGCAGTCTCGGGTTGGGGGGCAGGCCCTGTCTCCATCCATCCACCCTCCCTCCCTCCCCTCCCTGGGTTACACTCTGCAGCGGGAGCTGGGAGATTACAGATCAGGAGCACCTGCCCGGCTCAGCCAGCGGCCTCTAGTGCTACGGCGGGTTTGGATTTGAATGTGAACACTCTTTCAGGTGGCTGAGGCTTTGAGGCTGCACAGCCTCAGCAAGCCCACCCTCTCGGGCTGCAGGTAACCGCAGCCCCACACCCCCCCAGCCCCTTGTCACCAGGTGTTCAGACTGCCAATGCTGATGGTGCGAGGGCCAGCTGTGCACCAGGCCGTGCGAGCGCCTCACCCCCGTTCCCTAAGGTTTCTTAAGAGCGGAGCTCTGCGATCGATTGATCAGGGCTCCAGGGCTGGCGGGGCCCTTGCAGGAGTCTGTCTGTCAAACGCACGAGCAGACCCCACTTTCCTCTCTAGAGTCTTTGCTGTGCAAGAAGAAAGGATTGCTGCACCAGGAAAGCCCTGTTTTCCCTCATTGCAATGGTCCCCAAGGGGAGCAGTCCCAGGTCGGGGCCTGGGCAAGGATGGCCAGGTGGTCTGCAGCGCCCGGCCCACCCATGGCGCCCCAGCCCAGCAGCTGGGCCTCAGCACGTGGCTCTGTAGTGGAGGGCATTGCTATTGATTGATTGATCAGAAGTAGTCTCTCACAGGAATGAGAACAGAGTCTACCTGGCAGCTGAGCAGGCCGGGGAGGAGGAGAGATGTCTCTACTCCTGTCCTTCCAGTAGCATCTTGCTTTTATCCAGGGTCGTAACCAAAACATTGTAAGAAATGATTAACCACAGGAACAACAAAGCAGTCAAGGGGCGAGGCAGGGAATAACACCAAGGTAGTCACAGACGAGTCAGGGAAGGAAAGGGTGAACTAGGAAATTGCCAGGGGCTTTGCTTATCGGTCAGGGTCCCTGGTTATCTGTTCCATTTGGTCCCTGCCTCCTGCTGCCTGAGCTGGCATACGGGGCTCAGCAGAGGAACCTTCTGGAGACGGCGTTTGTGCCCCAGTGACGGAAGGTGGGATTCCAGGCCTTGTCTCGGGGTTGGGAGCTGAGATTCTTTCCACTGGAGAAGACCTTGCAGCACCTTCCAAAGTATCCCCGGTTAAGCCGAGCGTGGTGGCACACGCTTGTAATCCCAGTACTCAGGAGGCTGAGACCGGAGGATCTGGGTTTGCGGCCAGCCTCAGCTACTTAGTGAGGCCCTCTGCAATGTAGTGAGACCCTGTTTCAAAATAAAGAATAAAGCCGGGCATAGTGGTGCACGCTTGTAATCCCAGTACTTGGGAGGCTGAGACCAGAGGATCCAGGTTCATGGCCAGGCTCAACTACTTAGTGAGACCCTCCGTAACTTAGTGAGACCCTGTTTCAAAATAAAGAATAAAAAATAGGACTGGGGGTGTAGCTCGGAGGTTGGAGGTAGAATGCCCCTGGGCTCAATCCCCAGTGCCACACAAAAAATAAATAAAAATAAAGAATGAAAAATAGGGCTGGGGTTGTAGCTCGGAGGTAGAATGCCCCTGGGTTCTATCCCCAGTACCACTAAAAAAAAAAAAAAAGCATCCTCAGTTCTACCTGTGAATCCGTTTGCCACCGGCAAAGTGGCTCCTGGCTGCCGGTCAGTGGGAACGGCTCATTCCTGCTCTGGGCCCCGGCGTGGAGGACCAGGCGGCTCTAGCAGAAGACCGTGTTCACAAACAGAGTCTTCCTTGTTGGAATCCTGTCCAAGTGATCGCGTGCAGGCTGGGGCTGGCCGGTGCCCACCGAGGTCCCTACAAGGGCGAGAAGAAACTGTCTGCGGCGGGGGAGCCGGCGAGCCCTGGCGGGCACCTCCTTGGGTCTCACTGAGTCCTGCCCAGCTCACCTATGTGTGCATGTCCTGGAAACCTCAAGAGGAAGCCAGGTGACTGCCAGGTGTCTTTAGATGGGCTCAGTACGCTGGCTCACCACACGGCCGCAGGGTCAGGACTGAGGGACACTTGCTGACCCAGAGCTTGCCGTGCCCCCTGCTTTAGTCCTTGGTCCTAAGAGGGGGGCTCTGCTCGGCCCCCCCACTCTAGGAGTTCAGGGCTGTGGGGTAGCAGCTGCAGCCCCAGGTCCCTGGGTCTGTCCAAGTGGCCCAGGCCAGCGACAGGCCCTGTTCGCTCCGGAAGAAAGTCACCCCGCGCAGCCCACCCTGGGGTGCGGGGAGCTGTGCTCCCGTCCAGAGGACACCTATCACTGGTCGCCCCTCAGCATGAGGTGTGGCTCTTTCTTCCCCAGCTACTTAAGGGCTCAGTCCTTGATTTACAGAAGGACGCACCTGTGGGCATGTACTTTGTACTCTGGGCTGCGATCCGATGCTGTTCTGTTGTTGCTCAAATCTTTCCAGCTGTGGCTCTATGCACCGGCTCCTGTGCCCTGTGCCATGCCGAGCCCTCATTATTGTGAGTTTTGGGGGTTTCCTGGTGTTCAACACCAACATCTGGACCAGGTGCTTGTGGTCATTGGGGTGTTGTGGGTTTTAGGCTGTCTTAGCTGACAGAACAGAGACACGTGTGTGTGCTAACCTGCGTGTGATCCCCAGCAGTCAGAGCTCAGGGGCCCCCCTGGGGTCCCTGCAGTGGGGGAGCAGGAGGGACGCCGCTCTTTTTCTCCATCCCTACCCACCCCAGTCTGGGCCTCCAGGGAAAGGGAGCCCACACCTGAGAGCATGCCTGGACAAGTAGCCTGCCTGTCCTGCAGTAAAAGTCGCTCGGCCACCTGAATCCTGTAGGGTTTTTGTTTTTGTTTTGACTTTTATTATAATTATTATTGGTGCATTGTATTATTGGTGTTTGTGAGGTACAAACTGTTAAAGGCATACGTGCACACATCTCTCATTTAACCCTTCTCCAATTCCCGCCCCCTTCCCTCCCCCTCCCTCCTTCTCAAGTTCAGTTTAGTGATTGACTTTGATATGATTGTGAAAGTACATCATGTGCATTAAGGTGTTTCCCTCCCCCTGCCCGCCCGTGGGTTTTGACAGTCAGAGTGTGCATCTGCCAGCACGTCTGTGCCATATGGCCTCAGTCCCCTTCCGCAAAACCTCCCTGGGGCTGCCCTCCGAAGCTGGCTCTGCTCACCCCAACCCTGGCGACCACCCACCTATTCTTATTCCTCCAGCTTTGCCTTTCCCAGAACCTCAGATGGCTGGACTCCTGTGGTGTGCAGCGCTGGGGCCTGGCTTCCTCCCCCGGAGGCTCGGAGGGCAGACTTCACACTAAGCACAAATCCACAGTTTGCCCTTTGTACTGTGAAGTTTCCCATTGCCTTGATGTACCAGAGCAGGTTTACCCACGTACCTTAGGATGTCTGGGGGTTCCAGTTTGGGTGTTTATGAACATAGTTCCTACAATCATCTGCACACAGGTGTGTGTGTGTGTGTGTGTGTGTGTGTGTGTGTGTGTGTGTACATATTTGTGGTGCTGGGGATTGAACTCGGGGGGAGGGGGGCATTCTACCTCCGAGCTGTACTCTCAGCCCTATTTTATTTTTTATTATGAAACAGGGTCTCACTGGGTTGCTGAAGCTGGCTTCAAACCTGCAATCCTGCCATCTCAGCCTCCCAAGTACTGGGATTACAGGTGTTCGCCATCATGCCTGGCTTCATACATGTTTTTAGTTCACTTAGGTGGATATTGAAGACTAGGATTGCTGGGTCACAGGGCAAAAGTGTGTTTAACTTTATAGGAAACCGCCAAACTGTTCCCTCAGCGCTCAGCTTGTACCCCGCCAACTATGTGTGGGTGTGGAGTTCCAGTGGTTCTGCCTCTTCACCGGTGTGTGGGATGGTCTTTTCTCTCTCTCTCTCTCTCTCTCTCTCTCTCTCTCTCTCTCTCTCTCTCTCTCTCTCTCTCTCTCATAAACCATTCCAATAAACGCCTCATTGTGGCTCTAACTTTCATTTCCTGATAATTCATGGTGTTGAACATCTTTTATGGACTCATTTGCTATCTATCTTCTTTGATGAAACGTACATTTAGATCTTTTGTGGCAATTTTTGTCAGCTTTTGTTTTCTTAGTGTTGATTTTCAAATTTTTAACATTTTAGTCAGGAAGTCTCATTCCCTTATTTCCAATGTTAGGGGAAAAGTCAGCCTTTCGACATTGATTTAGCTGTAGGATTTTTGTGTATGACTTCGATCCGACTAAGGAAGTTTTTCTACCCTTGGTTTACTGAGAATCATTATCATTAATAGTCATCGAGTTTTGCAAAATGCTTTTTATTCCTGCATCTATTGAGTGATTGGGCTTTTTCCTTTGTAATGTGTGAATATGGGGAATTATATTGATTGATTTTTTTCAAATATTAAAGTGCCTTGCAAACCTCCGTCAGTCATGGCTTATTATCTTTTATATATGTTGCCAGGTTCGATTTGTTAATATTCTTTTTGGGAACTTTTGTATGTATCTTCATAAGGGATATTGACCTCTAATTTTTTTGTGTGTGTGTGTGTAGTGTCATCGTCTTGGTTTGGCATTAGTGTAATGCTAGCCTTATAAAATGAACGGGAGATATCTCATCTTTTTCTGTGTTGTATGGTATTAGTATCATTTCTTCATTAAATGTTGCTAGAATTCACCAGTGAAATCATTTGGCCTGCAAGTTTTGTTTTCCGGACTATTTTGAACTATTAACTCATTGACTTTATTAGATGTGGGAATATTCAGATTGTCTGTTCTTGAATTCATTTAACTTTTTTTTTCTCCCAAGGAATGGATACGTTTCATCTCTACTATCAAATTTCTAGGCAGAAATTAGTATTCCCTTAGCATCCTTTTAATATTTATGGTCAATAGTGATAACACTGCCTTTGTTTCTGATATCCTATTCATAATGTGTTTTTTTCTCTCTTCCTCTCTTTTCATTGTGGCTAAAGGATTACCAATTTACAAGTGTGGCATGGAAACATACCTTATATGACTTCTATTCTAAATTTGTCATAATTTGTTTTAGGGCCCATGATAATGTCTGTCTTAGTGAAGGTTCCTTGTGCCCTTAGGAAGAACAAGTATTCTGCTATTGTTGGGTTGGAGTATACTATAAATGCCCTGTTGGCAGATACTGTCCACTCAGGCTATCTACTACCTTACTGCCAGTTGTAGAGAGACAATTATTTAAATTTCTAACAACAATTGTGAGTTCATCTACTTTACTTTCGGTTCTATTGATTTTTGATTCAATTATTTCAAAGCTATGTTATTAAGCGCATGTATATACACTATTTTACGTTTTTATGTCTTGTTGGAAAAGTGACTTTTTTATCATTTTGTAATACCCCCTCTTATCCCTGATCATTTTCTCCCATGAATCTACTTCGTCTGATGTTAATATGATTACCCCAGCTTTCTCTTACTAGTGTTTTTATGGTATACCCTTTCCCATTATTTTACTTTTTACCTATCTGTGTCCTTGTAACTAAAGTGGGTTTCTTGTCCACAGCAGATAGTGGTGTCTCACTTTTTTTTTTTTTTTTTTTTTGCGGTACTGGGGATTGAACTCAGGGGCATTCTACCTCTGAGCTATACCCCCAGCCCTATTTTTTATTCTTTATTTTGAAACAGAGTCTCGCTAAGTTGTGGAGTGCCTCACTAGGTAGCTGAGGCTGGCTGCGAACCCGGATCCTCCAGTCTCAGCCTCCCGAATGCTGGGATTACAAGTGTGCGCCACCACGCCCGGCTGGTGTCTCACTTTTTAAAAATATAATCTGAAACTGTGGATCTATATCTGTGGCAGACTGTGTGCTTAACATTAGCATGCACGGCCCTGGGTTCCATCCCTGGTGTGTGCACACCAAGTACACACACACACACACACACACACACACACCCCACAAAACAAAAGCAAAATTAATCCAATCTGTCAGCCTGTGTTTTTAAAATGGCGTGTTTGGGCCACTCATATTTAATGTGGGTATTGATAGAGTTACCATTAAAATCTATTATTTTGATATTTGTTTTATTTTGTTTCTCTTCCCTCATTTTCTGCCTTCTCTTGGAAGAACCGCGCATGTTGAATTCCACTTGATTCCTCCTATTGATATTAGTCACGTGCAGTTCAGGTTCGCAGCGTACCTGCGCACCCAGTCCACCTTCAGGGGGCGTCACACTGCTTCAGCCAGAGCCGGGGCCTCACCACACAGCGTCCCAGCTCTTCCTCCCTGCGAGCGGTCTTGATGACTTCATCCCATCCATCCATTTGGGAAGCCTGGCTGGAATGCTCACTCTGAGCTGGACAGTAGGGGGGACTCGAGCCAGGTCTAACTCAGGTAACTCCCTCCCTCTGCCCTTAGCTCCTTGGGGTAAGGACACAGACATCTTTGTGTCCACTTTCAGCACCAGGGCACAGCTGGCCACATCAGGCACCTGGGCTCACCTGATGGACCCTGGGAAAGACAGACATATCATTCTAGAACAAAGGCAGCCAGGCAGTGAGCCCTGTCCCCCAGGCTGCTGCTCCTCAGAAACTGGCCCAAGGATCCTCCAGCAGCAGCAGGGGAAGTGGGGGGGGGGATGGGACAGGGGATTTATTTAAATGCAGAGTCTATGCATTATGCTTATGACCGGAAATAGAAAATAATACTTAATAATAATAGAAATAATAATAAACAAAATAATAAGCCCCAAGGGGGCTTATTTAAATGCAGGGTCCTTGCATTATGCTTACTTAAATAAGCCAAGGGGGCTCATTTAAACGCACTCTTCCCAGGCCCTGTCACTCAGAATCTCTGGGCTAGCACCCAGGAGCAGGCGATTCCCACTCCTAGTTGGCTTTTTTGAGCATTTAGAGTTTGAGGACCCTGGCTACAGGCATCCTGAGCTCAGCCAGGGGAGGAAGCTGCCTTCCTGATTGAGCTGTGCAGGAAGTGCAAAACAAACACGGACACCTCCTGGGGCACTGGAGACCCCCTACTACTCTGCCCCGCCTCGGTCCACATGCTCCTCGGCCACTGAGTTGGCGTCCAGCCTCCTCTTCAGCGTCCTCCCGCACTCCCTGCCTTTGCTTTCAGGACTGAGAATCTCTATTTCTGGTCTGGGTAGACTGTGAGCCTCTGCGTGTCTTCTGTCTTCCCCCAGGGCCGCTGGCTCCCCAGCCCGCCCCTCCAGGTCAGATTCCTCCTGTCCCATCCCCTGCACTCTTGGTCCCTGGGCCAAACTTTCCTGGACCCTCGGGTTCCCCCAGGGGGTGCGGCTTCTTGGGTCCAGCAGATACCCAGGAAGACACGCACCCGCTGAGTGAGCTCTGAGCTGTGGCCGTGGTATCGATTGATTTGTCAGAAATCCTGGGAGCAAATGGCCTTCACTGTCCTTTACAGAGGCAAAGCTGATGGCTCGAGGTGAGGCCGGCAAACCCAGCCTCGCGCTCACTCTGAAGCATGTAGGTCAATATTTCCATTTCAAGGAGGCAGCCCGGCAGGCTCTGCCTGTTGGTTGTTAAGTGGGGGGCGTGGAAAGCAGATGGCAGGCCCGACCTCGGCCAGCCGCTGGGAGAGCCCACGTGGGCAGCTCTGCTCTGCTCTTTAGAAGCACATTCACAAACCCCAGGATGGAAGGGACGAGCAGGAATCCTGGACACAGGCCACCAGAGTCGTGGGTGTTCTCCTGGTCGTGAAAATGATGCGTGGCCATGATAGAAAACTTAGAAAATACAGACATGGCGCAAGAATGAAAATGAGGGGGAACCCGAGGGTCCAGGAAAGCTTGGCCCAGGGACCAGGGGTGCAGGGGATGGGACAGGAGGAATCTGACCTGGAGGGGCGGGCTGGGGAGCCAGCGGCCCTGGGGGAAGAGAGAGGACACACAGAGAGGCTCACGGTCTACCCACACCAGAAATAGAGATTCTCAGTCCTGAAAGCAAAGGCAGGGAGTGCGGGAGGAAGCCGAAAAGGAGGCTGGATGCCAAGTCAGTGGAATCTGAGCAGGCAGGGAGCACAGCGCTGGATGGAGGGCATGCACCTGCGCGGGCAGGCACCATGCACGGTCTCCTTCTGTCTTCTAAGACCTGAGCAAAATTTCCCCAGCCTGCTGAGCCCTGCAGAGATGAACTGACCCGACCCTGTCCTTGCCTAGAGCCGGGAAGGAGTATCCGGGCGGGGTGCAGCCCAGGCCTCTGGCAGCCTGGCAGCGCTCTGTGGCCTCCCCGGCCTTTGCCTGCGGCAGCTCAGTGTTCTTTCTCTTAATCCTTTTCTCTCTCGCATGGTCTTTTTATTTGTTTTCTAGAGCTAAGTCTCACTGCACATATAACAGGTGTGCCTGTGGACTCCCATGTCACACCCCTCCTTTGTGTAGCTTCCAAAGCGCCCAGATGACAAGCCCTTGGCAAGCCCAGCTGGCGACAGTCCCCGGCGCTGCTGGGTGACCCTGCAAGCCGGTGGGAGTTGAAGACCTGCAGCCTGGTTTTGGTTCCTCTGCCAGCAGTTTCTCTAAATCTGAAAACGGGTGTGTTGCTTTCTAAGTCACTTTCAACCACTCTGACGAGGAAGCCACACCACCTCAACAGGGTGTGACGTGACTGTGGCCCCTGCCCTGCGGGTCCCCAGGAAAAGGGCAAATGCACTGGAGGACCTCAGCTTAATGCCGGCCTGCCACCGAAAGGATAGCGTGTGCTTTCCCCTGCTCTGCCACCCGTAACTCAGAGCCTGTCACTATTAACTAAACAGCCTGATAGGTGTTCTCCATAACCTTACGGAAACCACCTCATCTACCCCCCAAAACTGGGGTGTCACTGAAGCCAGGGTGCCAGGAATAAACTAGATGAGAGAACAACACTGTTAAGAGTCCTTACAAACTGGGCGTGGTGGCGCACGCTTGTCATCCCAGTACTTGGGAGGCTGAGACAGGAGGATCACAGGTTCATGACCAGCCTTAGCTACTTAGTGAGGCCCTCTGCAACTTAGTGAGACCCTATCTCAACATAAAGAATAAAAAATAGGGCTGGAGGTGTAGCTCAGAGGTAGAATGCCCCTGGCTTCAATCCTCAGTACTGAAAAAAAAAAAAAAAAAAAAGAGTCCTCACAAAGGGCTAAAAACAAACTCCCAGGCCCTACCTGTTATCCATGATTTGCCCCCCCACCCCCAATTATGTGTTCCCTTAACAGCTGTGGAGACTCCTTATGACAGGGAAAGACGATGGATAAGATAGGGCATTAGCAGGAGCGAGGGCCATTTGGCTTCTGATTCACCACTAACCGCCCTCCCTAAAGGCCAGGGCTCACACAAGAGAGGGAAACACCAACAAACATTCCTAAACCCCAGCTCACCCCGCACCCCCACACCCCCACACACGAGTGAAAAGCCGCTCTTTCCTCTTGTGGGGAGCATTCCTCTCCGTGCTGTCTCCCCTCTCTTCAAGGTAAAACTCCCCAGTTGGAGCTGTGCTGTGTGTCCATAACCCTTGGCTGGATTTTCCTGTCTCTGGTCACCAGGTCCGAAGTTCCCATCTCTGACGTCACCAGCAGCCGCAACCTATCTTCTTCGGGGTGTTGTAGGAAGAGGAAAGAGATGTGGGCCGGATGTTGGTTCCCGCAAGCAGTGGAGGTAGTCTCTGGCGAGGGCCCTGAAGGCCAGCGTCACCTGGACCCCGGGGCCCTGCTGCCTCTGTGGGCTCACATGACTGTTCTTTATGGTATTGATGAGGTAGAATAGGAGAAATAAAATTTAGGCAGGAAGGAGACACTGGGAGGAAAAGGAAAAATATAGTTTTAAAATCTGGAGAGTTTTAAGGTAACTCCACCCCTTGGAAGTTTCTTAGGAGGTCCCACACCCTAATCCTCGGAAGCCCTGCCCCCACCTGAGATTCAGGGCCAAGGTCAGATCCATCTTGAAACCTGAGAAAGAGGAGGATCCAACCTGGAATGCCCACCTATCACCCACCTATACCTGAAGAAGGAGGAGGTCCAGACTGCTTCTGTGCCCACCCCTCTTAAAAGTTTATAAAAGAAGCTCCTTCCTCCTTTTTCGCTCTCTCTCCCTTGCCCGCATGGTCCAGAAGATCTCTGCTTACCTGTTTCCCTAGTCCTTGATTTTCCTGAATAAATACCTGCCTTTTGTTCCTGACTGGCACCTGTTAAAATTCTTTTTATCACGGAGGCCAAGGACCCACGAGTGGGACCGTGTTATCCCACGACATTACGAGCTCAAATGCCTCTCCGTCTGCTTCTGAGGATAAGACGAGATGAAAGATGTGAGTACGTCCTTGTAAGCCATAAAGCACCTCCGGATGTGAGCTAATATTATTATTTCTATAATTATTGTTATTCTGAGAGCACAAAGATGATGGATAGCCAGCCGGGAGAGCCCCATCCGCCAAGAAATCCCGATATTTCAGCACAAAAATGCTTTGAAATCTGCAGAGGAAAGAGGCTTAGAGCCAAAGGTATTTGATTATCATTTGTGTTTTGTGTCATTGTATTTGAATTAATTCAGATAAGACCCGGCTTCATAGAGAAAGGAGTCATCCACACACACACACACACACACACACACACACACACACACACATTAAGTCAGGTCCTCACTTCATTCTTTTCTGCATTCACAAAACTCTGGAGCTTAAGAGATCGACATGCAGAACCCAGCCGAGCAGAGGCTTTCTGGAAATTCTGGCCCGGTAGGCAGCCTGTACGCTCTCTTCTCCCCGAATCAGATGGCGCTTAGGAAAGTTCGAAGGATTATTTAACGCCCTTCCAGGCTCAGCGCTCAGCGGCTGCTCACCGACTCAGCCAAGGCCATCTTGAAGGTCACACGCCTCGGACCCTGCGGCCACTGCCGCCTGAGCTAAGGTCAGCAGGGGTCTGCAGGGGCTGGCGCAGGAGTCCCAGTGATGAGGTAGGCTAGGAAGCGAAAAAAAGTTAGGTAGGAAGGATGGTATTGGGAGGATCCAGGAAAATATAGTTTTTAAAATCTGGAGAGTTAAGCTAACTCCACCCCTTGGAAGTTTTTTTTTTTCCCTAGGAAGTCCTGCCTCCACCTGAGGCCCACGCCCTAATCTCCGGAAATCCCGCGCCGCCCCCCCCCCCCCGCAATTTCCATCTGACCACTATCGCCCACCTGAATCTGAGGAAGAGGAGGATCCAAACCCTTCCTGTGCCCGCCCTCCTGGGATAAAAGACCGGGACGGCAAGAGGCTCTCTCTTCTCTCTTCATTGGACCCGTTTTCCCTGATGCTCGCGGTTTTGCCCTCCTGCTCCATGCCTTACCCTCCCTTTTCCTGTTTCCCCTTGAGTTCCTAAAGAAAAGACCTGCCTGTTGTTCCTGACTGGTACGTGT
>PVLC010027452.1:0-21852 GCA_004027655.1 Graphiurus murinus
GAGAGGAGAGGAGAGGAGAGGAGAGGAGAGGGATCCTGGGCATGATAGGCATCCAATACAAGGGTAGATAAGGACACAGTTACCAAAAATGGGACCGAAAACAAGAAGACTGACCAAACGGAATAAGACAGAGCCTACTTGTTAGAATCGAGGGAGAAGATCAGAGGTGGGTCATAGGAGAATTTAGTGCAACTGAGTCCCCAAAATTAAAAGTACACCTGTGGTACATGACAAGAGAGACTGCTGGATCCTGGTTAGAGCATGGTCTGAGTTTGGTATCCTGGCCCTTTGACCTCCCCTCTAGTGACCTGGAGTGAGTAACCTAATTTCTCCCAGCCCAGATTCTTTATGGCTAAAATGGTACTATTAATTCCTACTCACAGAATAGATATAGACATGAAATGGCAGGGTAGTTTCAAAGCACTTGATACTTCAGAGTAGGATTGTTAAAAATAAAACTTTTTAGACATATTAAATTCAACGGAATGTAATGGAGCAAGGAAGAAATTCGTGAGTCAGGCAGCCCCCAGAACCAGAATAGGTTTGGAGTGACTCTGGTGGCATTGTAATATTTATAGACTGAAAAGGGCAGTGACAGCCAGGTTGGTTAAAGCACCGTGTTTGCCTTTTCTGGACCTGATTTGAACAGTTGGCCAACTATGATTGGCTAAGACTCAATACCTGTTACCAGAGTTGGTTACAGCCTGTTCACACATAAAGTTAGATTTCAGTTCACTATGTCTGGAGAAATCTTTAGGCCAAACTTAACCAAGTAGAACAGCGTTGTGAGGTATGTTAGTCTTCTCCTCCCATGGCCAGTGCCATTGGATGAACAAGATGGCCTCGGGTTACTCAAACTTGTTTGTAAGTCAATCACTTGGCACTCAGAACTTCTATCCATAAAAGTTGTCTGATATAAAGACTACCTATGGGGAGAAGGGAGCGGGGTGGAACCTGGAGGAAAACACTCAATGAATGTTGCCTGCATGTATCATGTATGTATTTGCCACTCTGAACCTCACTATGATGTATAATTACAATATACCAATAAAAGAAAACCTAATTTTTACAAAAGTAATAGCAAATCTTACTAAACAACTTATAAAATAGTAAATTCAGCCACTAGCACAGTTTTATGGGCCAGTAAAATATCTAAAATGAACTCTAATCCCCAAACATGATCCATAAAAATAAAAACCAATAGCTCGGTTGCTAGGCTGGTCCTCCCTGCTTTTTTTCTTTGGGAGAAATAGGCTGAGCGGTGTCACTATGAGGAGGGGCCCCCAGCTCTACTCCTAATTTCAGGGCTGACTTTCAAAGAAGGCTTGAGAGCCAGGAAGTGGGGGGACTCTACTCCTAGCCAAGGTGAGTTCTCAAAGACCACACATGGCTCTCCCAGACCCACCTCTCTTGGTACCATGCAATGACCCAGCTCCTGGTTAAGTGGCAACATCCTAGTGTAGAAGGTCAGACGTTAGGGGTGTCTGGACTTCCTTGCTGGTATCTACAACCTTCTCTCTTTTCCACAGCTTTTCTGAAAGCTGCCCCCCCGGGTGGGAGCGTCTGCTCCTGCCATTTGCCAGCTGTTGTAAGAGAATTAAAAGTTCCATTGGAAACTGTGATAATTTAATGATGAGCCTGTGAATTGGGGCATAACAGTTGAATTGCTGCCTCATTTTCAGGCTTAGATTAGTGGAGCTGATTTTATCCTGCCTGGCCAGGAAATGGGCCATGCGGTGCAGCTCTGTGGAGGGCAGGTGGAATTCTCTAGGAGAGAGAGAAGGAGGTGGAGGAGGAGGAAGAAGAAGAAGAAGGTGGCAGTAGTGCATGCCTGTAATCCCAGTACTTGGGAGGCTGAGAGAGGAGGAAGGCTAGCCTTGGCAACTTAGTGAGACTCTGTTTCAAAAATAAAAATAAAATTGGGCTGGGAATGTAGGCCAGGGGTAGAATGCCCTCAGGTTCAATCCCAAGTACCACAGATGATAGATAGATGACAGAGATAGATAGATAGATAGGTAGATAGATAGATAGATAGATAGATAGATAGATAGGTAGATAGATAGATAGATAGATAGATAGATAGACAGATATAGAAAGATAGATAGATAGATAGATAGATAGATAGATAGATAGATAGATAGATAGATAGAAGGGGGGAGCAGGATGGGGAGGAGGAGGAGAGCAACTCCAAAACTTGATCAGGGAAAAGGTACCAGAAGTCTGGTATTCAGATACAATGGGAACTGCAGCAGTATCTAACACATTCCAAATTGTTGTAGAATGAAGAGCTCTAAATTAATGCATTTTTTTAGACAACTGAAAGCAAATGCTTTTCCCCAAAAATGGAATATTCTAAAAGCACATTCATTATTGTCCCATGCTGTAATGGAGTTTTGTCCTGTGGAGGCGTGTAGAGCTGTTTGCTCTAGCACCAACTGACCCCCAACTAACATGCTTTTCTATTTGGGGACACTTGTCTCTCTTTTTTTCTCTCTCCCTCATTTTTAAATTTTCTGCTGCCAGCTACCACTTCTCCCACTCTACTTGCTTGTTTTAACTCTGCAGGAACTGAGGGTTACCAGGGAAAACCAGAAAATAGATCTGCAAGAGCAGTGACCTTACATTTCATTTGATTCTAAGGCAATAGAGTTGGATTAAGGTGGTTCTTTCTCCTTGTTTCCCTTACATTCATTTATATATATTTCCTCTATATTTGTTATCACTGCCACCCACCTTCCCAAAACATACCCGAACACACACACACACACACACACACACACACACACACACTCAATGAAGTCCAAGACCCTGACTCATAGCCTTTTTCTCCGTCTCAATCTCTGCCATTACTGCCCTTAGATGTGACTCACAAGGGCTTCCACCCTGGGCCACATCTTTATCTCTGTCTTCCATCCTTCCTTCTTATTTATTTATTTATTTATTTATTTATTTATTTTGTCATACTGGAGATTGAACCCAGTAGCATTCTACCTCTTAGATATACCCTTACCCCTTGCAAGAGATGAAAGTACCACATTTTCCTTGAGATCTTTATTCCACATAAGTCAGCTCATGACTGAGTAGTTTAGGAAAAGCAAATCTCTCTTTCCATGGACATGAGTAAGCAAACCAGAGGAAAACAAGACTCCAGAAGCTAAAATCTGCAGAAGTCTCAAAATCTGTTTCCATAAGTCAAAACTGTCCTCGATACACAGTTGGACCTCCACGCCTGTCCACCCCAAAAGTCCCTACAATCTGCAGCCAGCAGATGTCACATGAACACAGAAGTGTGTGTGTGTGTGTGTGTGTGTGTGTGTGTGTGTATTGGGGAGGGTATCACAATGACCAAACACTGTCATTGCAGCCAACGCTGACAAGAACCCTTCCACCATGTAGTTGTGGGTTGTTTCTTGGCATTGGAAAGACGGAATGCAAATGCATCCAGACCTCTCTAGTCTCACCTCACCCTTCATCCCCTTCTCCCCTTTCTGGCTTGTCTGAAGCCAGTTACCTGGGAGAGCTCATGTCAACTGTCAGTTCCCATCTCCACGCCCTGTGCACAATGCCCCCTTGGTCCAAAACACGTTCCCTACTTGTCCACTGGGAGAACTCTTCACCTTCAAAACTTTGCTGAGACAGCACCTCTATGAGCATTTTCCTGATTGAAAGTACCCTCCCCCACACCTATCTTTCTGTGTTCACATAACCTGTGCTGTGGGTACCTCACTCAGATCCCGTGGACTACCCAGAAACCACCTGGGGATGAGTGGACAGTTCCCATATGTTTCTGTGGCTTTGTTCCTCAAACATTTGTATCTTGACTTGGCTTCCTTTAACCACAGAAGCACATCATCTCCACATGAAATAGGCAAAAGTGCCAGGGACTTAATGCCCCAAAATGCCTATTAACCAATGAGAGATGAGAATTTACTGATATTCCAAAGGGTGTGCTACGCCGTGTCTCGGAGGGTTTCTGGCAAGATGGAGTCCCAGTTGACCACAGTGTTTCTACACTTCTTATTTTATACTTTTATTGGTGCATTATAGTCTTACATCATAATGTAGTTCAGTGATAATGACAAGCATGCACCCAGTACCCTGTGGGCTTTCCCCCAGTTCCCTCCTCTTCCCCCTTCCCCACACAGGGTATTGAGATTCACATCAGTATTCTCATGTATGAACATAATGGCAATGGAAGTGATTCCTTCATTGATCCTCCTCTCCCCTCTCTTCCTCTAGACCACCTCCCTGGCTCCACTGGAGTTTCTCCTCCATTATCTGAAGTCCCTCTGGTTTCCTGATCACTCCTTGGCTTCCTCATATAAGAGAAAGCATATGACCCTTCACTTTCTATGACTGGCTAATCTCAATGTTCTCCAGGTAAATCCATTTTCCTGCAAATGACATATTCTTGTTCTTCTTTATTGCTGAATAGAATTCTACTGTGTGTATGTCCCATAATTTTGTAATCCATTCATCTGTTGATGGACTCCTAGGTGGTTCCATAATTGGGCTGTTATGAATTGTGCTGCTATAAACATGGACAGTTTCTGCACTTTTTAATACACTCACGCCTGCCTTTCCTTCCCCTCTGTCTCACTCTCTCACTCCCTCCTTGTGCTTCCTTGAATCGCCTCAGGAATAAATGAATAGTATCCAAGTCGCCATTGTAGCCTTTACTTTTGGAGGGGGGGAATTTCTTGTACAACTTTGCAGTATCATATAATTGCTTTGCGCTGTATGTGTTTCTCTCTGTCTAGGATAGCTCCTTTGAGGAAAGGCCGTATTTGTTATTTATTTTTATTTATCTCCAGTGCCAAAAACACAATGGAACCTCTGAGGTACGTGTTTGTTGAAGTGAACTGAGGGAGAAACTGAGAAGCAGATGGGGCCATCTGCACAAGACCCAGAGGAATGAACCAGTGGCTGTAGGGATAAGGAGGAGAAAGAAGGTATTTACAGAAAATGGGTTGTGGGGGGAAACCAGATTAATTGATGAAACCAGAATAACTGTTAGTTTTTTGTCACTGTGACAAGGTATGAGAGAAACACAACTTAAAGGAGGCAAACTGTATTTTGGCTCATGGTTGAGAGGATTCAGTCCATGGTTGGCTGGCTCCATTGCTTTGGGCCTGAGGTGAGGGAGGTAGAGTGTCATGGCAGAAGGGCGTGGTGAAGGGAGTTCGCTTACCTTATGGTGGCCAGGAAGCAGAGGGAGAGAGGAAGCAGCCAGGAATTAGATATGCCTTTCAAGGTCACACCTCCAGTGACTAATTCCACCTCCCCCCGCCCCCCACCCGGGCCCTGCCTCCTAATAGCCCGCTCAGCTCTGAACTCATCAATGAGTTAATCCCTTGGTGAGGTTGGCACTGTCATGTTCCAATCACTCCCCCCAGTTCCTACCTCTGAACATTGCTGCACTGGGCACCAAGCTTTCAAGATACAGTCTTTGGGGGACACATCCTATCCATATAATACCAAACTCCCAGGAACGTCAATCATAAAGTATATGTGCAGAGGGGAAAAGCAGACAAAAAGAGTGTGATAAATGAGTGAAAGGTGGGCCCCAGGATGGGATAGTGTCCGTGTTGGCATTTGAATGTCCAAGGAGAAGATCCAGCTGGACAGAAGTATGAACTGGACTTAACAAAGAGTCGGGCTGAGAGGGTAATTTGCCTCTGATTTTCAAGGATGAAGCTCCTTGGAATGACTGAGCCCTAGATCATTGTGTCAAATGGCATTAAGTTGTGGACTTCCGAGAGCTTGTCACCTGCCTGCATGCAGTTTCTCCTCTTAATGAATGTTAACATGGTAGAAAAGAGCCACCACTTGCTCTCTAAGAGTCTAAGCCTGTGCTAGGCTGCAGACCACCTGGGGGATAAGATAAGGATATGCCCAAGGCAACATGCCCAGGTGTCCAGGGAGAGGGATCAGAGAATCCCAGGAGCAGAACACTGGTCTATTATGGGCACTGTGCATTGTTTCATCAAGTGATATATATCTTTCCTTAATTTTTTCTTTTTGCATCCTTTATTTTCTTTCATTTTGGATGACACAGTCCTAATAAAATGTCTCAACTGATGTGAATGGACAGGCAATGTGATCTCCAACATTCAGTTCTACAAGTGTTTATTGACCATCTACTGAGCACCAGGCCATGTGCCAGAGTGTAAGCTCAGGACCATACTCTTAGCCCTGGTAAAGATATCACCTATATTACAGTGCATTTCCACACAGAAGGGCACTGTTAATTCCAGAGAGGGGCCAGGGCAGGGGCAGCTTTAGAGAAGAGCTGAAGCTGGAGCCAACTTTTGAAGCAAAGCGGGGGTTTCACCAGGCAGGAATTGCAGATATTCATTCATTTGTTCTCTTTCTTTGCTGGGTATTTATTGAATTCCTAATGTGTAGCTGGCACTGGGGCAACTATAGTGACTAAGATGACAGTGCTGCCAGTTAGGGAATAGAGTCAAGTGCTAGAACTGGCAAGAAGTAGGCCATGACCATATAGTGGGACAAGGACAAAAGTGGGTAGTTAGCCTGTTGTGACTACTGTGCACATACTGTGTGGCACAGTATGCTTCAAGCTTAGAAGACACTGGGCATGGGCAAGAGTCAACAGCAGTATTCTAGAGAAGATGACACCCAGCCGAGACCAGTGTAAGTAGGCATGGGCCAGGTGAGGACTGGGCAAAAGGGCCCTTTTGTGCAAAGGTGTGTAGGGATAAAAGCTCATTTAGAAGGGTAGTAAGAGACGAGGCTTGGAGAGATAAGCTAGACAAGGTTGTGAAGAGATTCCTTTGAAGGAATCTGGACTCTTTTCCTCAGATGATGGGAAATTATCACAGACTTTGTGTGAGTAAGACACATTCAGGATTCATTTTAGAAAGATCACTCTGGTTGCTGAATAGGGAATGCACTAGAGGGGAAAAGAAGTAGATGCAGAAAGACCAGTTTGACGATGGCTTCAGTAATTCAGGTGAGAAATCACAGAGGTCTAGGACTGTGTGGTAATGGCAGGTAGAGTGGGGAGAAGTACCCAAGTAGGGCATGCACCTGTCCATAGGCCCCAGATAATGCAGAGGACGTGAGAGATGCCACAGAAGGTAGTCACGGCCCAAAGTGGGTGGGAGCCAAGGCTGGAGCCCAAGAGGACCTCCAGTGCCATGCCAAGATATTTGGAATTCACTCTAGAGGCAATGGCAAGCCATTGAAGGTTTGAAGGAAAAGAAAATCAGAACTCTGATATCCCCGATGGATGGAATGGCAAGGGAAGAAACTGTCACCATTTGGGAACTAATAATAATAAGAATGCAAAACTTGGGCTAACTTGTTGAATATTCCTGAGTCTGCCAGATGATGTTTGCATTTCAACTGTAAAATGGCTATTGTAGTCTTTAAATACAAGGGGCAAAAATCCATCTTATAGGAGCAGTTAGGATTATGAGGATAAATGAGTATTAGTCAGAATTCTCCAGAGAAACAACTGGCTTACGCGGTTAGGGAGGCTAAGAAGCCCCATTATCTGCCATCTGCAGACTGCAGGTCAAGGAAGGCTGGTGGTATAGTTCAACAGGCAAACGATGTCTATTCCAGCCCAGGTTTGAAGGCCTGAGAGCCTGGAGCTCGAGGGCAGAAACAGATCTGTGTCCCAGCTCAAGCAGTCAGGAAGAGCAAATCCAGTTTTCTTTCTTTTTGTTCCACTCAGGCCCTCAACAGATTGGATGGGGCCCTCGACAACTGAAGGGGGCCATCTGCTTTACTGAGTCCACTGATGCCAATGTTAAACTCTTCCAGAAACACCCACATAGATATCCCCTGCAATAACCTCTAACTGTGGCCCAGGCCAAGTCTTCTGCCATTTAGTCAAATCAACATAAAAATATTAATCATTAAGCAAGAGGGAGCACTTGGTATTAATCTTATGCATTACTTGCTGTCATGAATATTAAATTAAATAATGTAGCTATATGGTGGCACACACCTGAAATCCCAGTACTTGGGAGACTGAGACTGGGAAGGATCACAATTTAATGAGGCCTTCCCTCTGCAACTTAGTGAGACTCTGTTTCAAAATAAAAAATAAAATAGGGCTGGGGGTATAGCTCAGAGGTAGGATGCCCCTGGGTTGAATCCCCAGTAACACACAAAAAAAAATGTATATAAAAATCTTAGCACAGTGATACACATTAATTAATAAATAATAGCTATTACTATTCTATTTGGGGGGGGGCACTGGGTATTGAACCCAAGGGCCTTCTACCTGCAATCCTCCTGTCTCAGCCTCCCAACTACACTCCCTAGTTCTATTGCTTTTTTACTAATGTTGAGATTCTAAACTTTGGCTATAACAGTGGATAACCCAAGGAGAGAATCATGTCAGTAATGTTGTGCTGAATAACCTTGATAAGAAACACTTTCCAAAAATAAATGAAAGCGAGAGAGAAAGAGAGAGGCTCTCTTTTTATTGTATCCAGAACAGTTGGAGGTAAGGAAGCCTGTCAGTTCACTTTGAAATATGATATGATCTGATTAAGAAAATGCTCATATGGTGAGAATTATTTGATACGTTTCAAACTCCTATATTTGAGTATCCAAAAAATTGTTATGTAAATATACAATCTGGCAATAGTCAGTAGAAATATTTGCAAAAGTCAGTTATTCCTATCTAGCCTAGATTATTTTTGTTACATAAATGTTTCAGAGCTCACCCTTTTTGGGTCAATGAAACATCAACTGGTGTATTTTTTTTTTCCTTTACCTGTTCACAGAAGTGTGTTTACCCTACAAAACAAACAAAACAGTAGATGAGGAACATCTGTCATCTCTGGATCAACTCAGGATGCCTCTGACAGCAGATCTGCCACCAACGTTGGGAAGAATCATCTTGCTGTGGAAACCTAGGCCCTCCAGAGGGACGCAAGGTCTGGACTCGGGCTTTGGGTCATTCCTAACCAAAGATCCTGTAAAGGGATGAGCCAGGGTAAACCTTCTTCTCAATGCATAGAATATGCAAACACAGAAGCATGCAAGCTTTTCTTCTATTATGTCAGAACATCTGGAATTTTTACAAGACAACTTTTAAGATTATGACCTGGTGAAGTGCTAAATACCCCCCACAGGACCAATTGGAGAGTGAATACCCCATTAGGATGGTGTCTTAAACTCCATGAACTTCCCCAGCGGGTAACAAAGCAATAAGCAATACTTGTGCAACCCCTGTGAAGTTGTTTTCCTTTCCTCTCTCCCTGGTTGCTCATGTTCTCTGTCATCCAAGAGCAAAATGGTGGCCATTAAGCTGTATTTACTCAGCCAGCACTGGTGTCCTTAAGAGCCTCACTCACCTAGTACTCTGATCTTTTGAGAGCTGGCTACAAACTGGCCCCAGGAAGGACCTTAGCACTTTTCCAAAACACTGGGGATCATCATTTAGACACAAGAGTAGAAACTGCCTCAGTCGTGCAGTTAAAAACAAACAGAGCGATCTGGTTAGGAAAGAGGTTTATTTCCCATCGCTCCCATTGTATTTAAGGTTGTTTGAAGAACTTAGTACCACCTAAGTCTGTCGAGCTCCATGTTGCATAAACAATGACTGAATTTTAAACTGCATCCAGTGTTTCACTCTCGCTTGTCAATATGGTATCAGTCTCAAATAACTTGGTACTTCGTACATCTATGTATACTGCACTCTTGTGTTTCTTCTTTCTCTTTCACTTCTGTTTTGGAAATGATTGTTTTTGAATGAGAGATGAGAAATAAGGAAAGATGAGCCACAGAGTAAGAACTGGACACCTGAAGGACATGTCCTGTCTACCTGCCCCGTTCAACTTGGTTCATGAGCACTTGGAAGCCTGCTGACCATATCCAGGGTGCATCTCTGTGGTTAAAACTTCATTTGAATGGTAGTCCTTCCTGAGACGTCCTTGTATTTTTATCCCCTTGGTAATTTTTGGGCTGACCTACTCAAGGTGGTTTATGGTTTTCAAAAGAAAGCAAACCTGTAATTTAGTTAAGATATTGAGTATGTGGAATAAATCAGGACTAGCAATAGAGGAAAGAAAAAAAAGTAAGATGTTGTTGGTTAATGAATAGGAATTGACTGTTGGGCTTTATTGTGAGGATTCTGTTCAAACATAATTCAGTGCATTGGCATTGAGTTTTGTGTCCAATTCTATTATCCCTCATCATGTAATTTTGGATAAGTCACTTAAACAAAAACATCTTGGACTGGACAGAGCATGATTTCTGGAATCAGACAGATCTGAGTTTAAATTCTGGCTCGGGTATTTAAAATGATAGTGACCTTGAGCACAATAATTAACCTATTTGAGTCAGTTTCCTTATCTGTCAAATGGAGAGGGTAACCTTACCTCATAATGTTTAATGAAGAATAAATGAGATAGTGTGTGTAAAATGTCTTCAACTTCCTCCTGTTTTCTTTTTTCCAGCTTTAAAACATTAATATACCTCATCTACTTGTCTAACAGCCTGCTAGAAAGATTAGCTATTCCCTGGAAACCAGTTTTAGTGAGTAAAATAAATCAGTTCATAATAGAACTATTATTATTAAGTAGCAGTGCAAATGCCAGGGGCATGAGGAGTGGGTGGATTTCTCCTTATTTTGTGAAATGCATTTTTAACAGGAAAGATTCTAAGACAAGTAAGATTTGTCTAAGAGTGACTTTTGTAGCATCTGTTTTCAGTTACTAAGCAAAATATTCTGATTTCTAAGGCTTTATGATGTTACATGAGTGCAAATATTCAAATATAATGACTTCGAAGGTCTGTGTCATAAAACATATGTTATCAAGTTAAAATTCCCTATTTGACATTGTCAAGAAGAGATAGAATCCTTAACTATTTAATTCAGTCATCTTTATGAGCCTAAGAAATAATACATGTGCATGTTCATTTAGGGAAAGAGGGAGCTCTGTTTCTAGTAAATTTCACAAACATTTTAAAGTCAGATCAACTTTTTAAAAATTCAGAATTACCTTTCCACAAATACAATTGCAGATATAGGAATGTCTTTGTAAGTAGAGTCCAAGAAATGTTGTAGGACTTTTTCTTCCTTTTACCACAAAGGACAATTTTTCTTCTATTAAAGATTAATAGTTCAAAGGATTTCTCTTCAAGCATAAAACTGACAGTAATAATCAACTTCTAAGATTCAAGAGGAACCTTTTATTCCTAAGATAAAATGTGCATTCTTCCTTAGGCAACAGGAAACCTGGAACTGCAGAATAATGCTGTCCCCAGGGACCATACCCAGGATAATGCCCACAGAGAGTCTTTATAACATGAAGTTCCAACATGAACTTTGTTTACACAGAAATCATTTCTCCTCGAAACTAGCAAAACGCCAGGGACTTTGCACATCTGTAGAGTTTGCGGTTATCAAAATGCACATATACAGCACAACTAAAGGCATACCATAAATAATATTTCAAATCTTATTCTTACTACTTCTTAAAAAGTTCCCAGATTTATCCTTTCAAAGAATGGACCAGTTGTTGATGTTGCTTAATAATTACTTAAGAACGCAAAAACTTGGCAAAACACTCATTTTTTCAACTATTACATCACACTTTTGTTAACTGCAATGAAAACTGAAAAATTTGAGAACTCTGAGCTAATAAGCAAGTTTAAGTGCCTTCTACTGTGAAAAAGAGGCTCACACTAAGCTAACATAGCATTCCAAACTTTTTTTTTCTCAACTTATTGTTACAATAAGATAATACAGGCAGACATCATAGCACATGGCCAGTATATGCTAGTTGTCTCCTCCATTAATTAAAATTCCACTTATCTAACTGATAACTCCTTTGGCTTAAATACCAAAGGCCAATAAGACATTTCCTTTGGTCAATGGTCTCCACCGATTCCAGAAGCAGAGGTCTAGATCCGACTGCTGAAGCTGAGCCCAAATTTAAGTTCCTCAACAGAATACTTGAGCTCATGACTATGTATCCTTTTCAGAATATGGTATTCTGCTTTCAAGAGCCTCTGTGATGAGATTTATTGGGAAGCTGGGAATTCGCATCTCAGTTGAAAGACCTTAATGGACTCCATAGAGAAATAGAAGTTATCATCTATTGGAAGACCTTCATTATCTGGCTGCTCCATCATTTTCATTAACTGGAATGAAACTGGATGGTTTTTGAGAACCCACGAGTAATCATACAGGATATACTGACATCTGGTGGCATTGATTAAGTAAATACTTACAAATTAATAGGCATTGTGATTAAAATTACTGACTGAATTGCTTTGAAATATTCAGAACACTTTAGGAGCTTTTCTAAACTATTTTAAAAGACCTTGATTTTCCTCCTATAATAGATTAAATCTATTAAATCTATTATAGGAGCATTCAGTGAAAAGTTAAATTTTAATTCAAGATAATTAATCCTGGATTAGTCATGACAGGTGTGAACTGTTAACTAACTTTGGGCTTCAATTTTAATAATATGGTCTAAATGATAATCAATTTTTATGGGGGTTTTTGTTTGGTTTTGTTTTCAAAGAACACTTGGACGTGGAATAAACTGGATTCTTCTAGTTTCCTGCTTAGAAGCCAAGAGTGGAGAGCTGCCTACAGTAACAATGGGGTGTGGTGTGTACAATTTCATGCTACTAAATCATTTGACTTTTCAAAAATACATCTAATCAAATCTAGGAGAGAATTACCACTGTCTCCTTATTAGCATGACTCTCTGCAGAGTTGTCCATCAGAAGAAGTAAAACAATAGTTTCCATCCTGCCTCTCCGAGTGAAAAACGAAGACAGACTTTTGACTTGCCCAAAGTCAGTGTTAAATAGAATCCGGGAGTTGCTAACCCTTGCTTCTTGCCACCTTTTGATGTGTGTTTCCATTTAAGATGAGTGACATAGAGTCAGTTGTCATGGTTTTAAAAAGATCTCTGTAAGGTCTGGCTTTTTGCATCAAATTCTGGACCGAAATTATGTTTAAATTTTGTTTCCTCTCATCTTTCCCTGGTTTTGATTATTTTTTAAGAGTAGTTGATGGTCTCATGACACGAGCCTTCTATTTTGTATTTTGTGTCTCGTGTTTTGAATTTTATGTGAAATTGTGGGTTTGATCTTTGACCTCTGTTTACTATAATACTGATTTGCCACTAATTTGATAGCAAGCCATAGGGATCTACTGTAAACAGGCTGCTCACTTTACATAGCTCTGTTTTACCCTTAAGTGAAGAAATGTGTGTGTAGAATATAATTGAGAGGTCCTTGCAAAAGCAATAAAAGCCACATAAGTTTTCAACTTCCCAGGTAGCACTCAGATTAATATAGTCACTTTCTGTGAAAGAAGGGCCTCATAAATGGAGAGGAAGTCCTCAATGTAAATAGGCATAACCTACTATTAAGTTTTAGTTTGGTCAATATATTCATCCAGAAACATGGAAATACGGTATAGACCACACAGCTGTCTAAGTTAGTGGGGTCTCTGAACCCAGAGAACTCTGATCACAGATGTGGTAGGCATGGGAGATGAAATCAGTCCTGAATCATTTCATGCATGGATTCTGGAAGGTCATGGTGACTGGAGGGGAAATGTACAACTCAGAGACGTGGGGTGTAGGGTGGCGTTGGCTCTCAGTGAGAGTGGATGAAAGTGGGCACCTATGCTGCACCCCAGAAGGCCCCCCACCATGAGTTGAAGCTTCTGTGATTTTCATTTCCTCTTTACCAGACTTTGCAAAGGCCACTGACTGTGTTTAGATCCCAATCCCATAGCCAAAGAGAGACAAGAAGACCTTGGAGAAGCTCCAGGCAGCGTTTGTCTTCTCGAAGTTACACCTCTGGGTGCAGGCCAGGACAGCGTGTAGGAGTGCTGACCTCAGGAAGGTGAAATGTGGCCAGATCAGCATTTGGTGTTTGGGGAAATACTACCTTCCTTTTTCTCCTATTGTGCCAACTGCCTGTGAGTTGCTGGCCTGAGAAGTAAACGATACAAAAGCATTGTCCTATGAGTATATACTCCAAGTCTTCATTACTAGCTGGTTTACGTTATGCCCAGTTTAAGATTCGTCAGCCCTTCTGACTCTGGGCCCCCACTAAAGAGAGCATCAGTTGTTGCCCTTGGAACACTTTGATTCAACAGAAAAGAATGTGCTATTAAAAACACATTTGTCATACTCAACCTGGTCCACGTTTTCAGTTTCATCCAATTTCTCTTAATCATATTCAGAGATAGCATGAGAATGAAATCATTTGTTTGTCCCACAAATACTTATTGAATCCCTGCTTTCTTGATGTACTATGTGAGATGTCATGGAGTAGAAAAGAAATACACGGCACATAAACACTCCAGGCAAGAGCTGCATTTCGGTTGGAGACGTGGGGTATGTACAAAGTCAAACAGCAGGTTGAGAACCTCGCTGTGTGATACAAGTACCAACAAGAGGTGCCACAAAGTGGGGTAGGCTGCTAAGGAAAAGGAACAGTGTTGAAATAAAATAATAAAATAAAGTATGGATGCATTTAGAGGAGAAGAAAAGGAGCACTAGGAATGGGGGTTCAGGCAGGGTTTGCTACCAGAGACCAATTGAACTGGAAAGGTGGTATCCCACATGGAGAAGGGACAGATGTGCTTTGGGTCTAGCTTAGAAGAAAAGCCTCGTGAACATGTTGTGTGGTGTGGAGGACACGAATTTCAGCCCTGATGTCAGCCATTTAACTACTCTATGACTTTCTGCAGTTGACTCAATGGACTGGACCCGAGCTTACCTGTCCGTAAAATGGAAATGCTAACGGCTCCTCTGACTTGCACGAGGGGCACTGTACTGATTGAATGAGGTAAGACGCATGGAAATGCTGAAGATACCAGCATAAGGGACAGATTAGAGCACACCAGTAATGCCAGCCTGATTTGATCGTAATTCTTTAAGTAATAAGAAGTCACTGAAGATCTTTGAAGAAGGCAGTGAACGACATGATGAACAAGGTGTAAGGAACTTAATTCTCTTCTCCAGCTCCCTTCCATACCCTGGCAATCAGTCTCTCTCCTTTGCTGACAATTCCCTGTGATGTCAATTCAACATCTCCTGCAGGCGCTGGGTGGAAAATCCAGCCTAGCTCTGGGGAAGGGCTGTGCACGCCTTGAAGTAATCACGCTATGTAAATCAAAGACTCGCTGCGACGGGGTCCTCCCATTCACTTGAGCATATCTATTGTTTTTGGAACTTCTTCCAATTTATTCACATTTCAAGATGCTTCATGCTGTGTACAGAGCATGTTTTGTACCAGATCGCCAGAAAGCATCCTTGTTTTATTATGTGCCGTCTTTGGCTGGGCAGACCTAAAGATCATTAGCTCCTTTTCGCATTATTCTGCCCTGTTGAATTCAAACACACGTCTAAGCCCTATAATCTTTCTGATATTACTCACCTTTTGAGATGGATGTTTCTAAATAGCTCTGCTTTTTCTTATGTTTGAATTTCACTGCAATCACTGAGCACTGAATTTATATTACACACAGTAACGGAGTTTAACATTGTGATGAGTCATTTTGCTACAAGTTGGAAAATCATTGAATCTCCTAAACCTTCAACAACTATGGTCAAATTTTGGGGACAGTGTGTGGGTAATAGGGATTGAATTCGGGGGCATTCTAACTCCAAGATACACCCCCAAGCTGTATTTTATTTTTAAATAGGTTCTCACTAAGTTGCTGAGGGTCTTGCTAAATTGCTGAGGCTGGCCTCGAAACTGTGATCCTCCCGTCTCAGTCTCCCAGGTCTGAGATTACAGGTATGTGCCAACATGCCTGGGTCAACTACAGTCAATTCTTAAAAAATGTGTTATCCAACTTAATTGTACTTCTACTTGAAGTAATTGAAAAGTTTGAAGAAAGTTAAAGACTATCAAAAATCCTTCTTAGTCCCAGGAGCATGTCTACATTTTGGGTTTTTTGGGTCCTATTTGTCTAAGTGAAAGAATAAATAGATAAATTGAAATAACTGGATTTGGGAAAATGTATTTTTCTTTATATTATGCATCTAGTTCAAGAATTGGCAAAATTTTTCTTTAAAGGGCCAGCTAGTAAATATTTTCAGATTTGTGACCATGTAGTCTTTGTCCCAACTACCCAGCCCTGGCATTGTAGCATGAAGGCAGGCATAGACAGCACAAAAAGAGATGGGTATCACTATATCCAATAAAATGCTATTTCTGAAAACAGGCAAGCCTGGCATGGTGGTGAATGCCTGTAATTCCAGTAGTTGGGAGGCTGAAACAGGAGGATCACAGGCTTCTGGCTAGCCTCGCCAACTTAGTGAAACCCTGGGGAACTTAGCAAAACCCTGTTTCAAGATAAAAAGGGCTGGGGGAGCAGTTCAGAGGTAAAATGCCCCTGGGTTCAATCCCTAGTACCAGATAGATAGATAGGTTGGTAGGTAGGTAGGTAGGTAGATAGATAGATAGATAGATAGATAGATAGATAGATAGATAGATAGATGGGCAGTGCAGTGAAAGGATTTGATCTCTGGGCTGATAGAGTTCATTTGTTTTCAAACTTTGATGTGCATCAGAATTACCTGAGAAATTTGTGATAAAAAAACAAAACCAAACAAACAAACAAAACGATGTCCAGGCTGGGGCTCCCAGAGGATCCCGCTACAGCACAACTTGAGGTCATCTGCTATTGTCTCCATCTCCAAAGTCTTATGTCAACTGCTAAAACTTTTATAAACTAATAAAAGGCAGAGTTAGACAAGAGAAAGTTGAACCAATGAAGATTAGCATATTTAAATGGAAAAATAAAGCCATTTCTGCATTTCTAAAAGTTTAAAGCTCAAGAATCTTGCTCTATTATTCTAGCATAAATTTCTGTGAATCATCTAAATAATGATATTTAAGTAAATCATACAAGATGGTCATAGCCAAATAATATTTTGAATTTAGTCTTTAAAGTGTAAATTTAATTTAAATAATCCCAACTGATTTTTAAAGGTTTATTACCCTTCCAACTTCTAGAATAGTTTACTACTACTATTATTAAAATTACCATAACCAAAAAATTACTTAATAATAAGAGCTTTACAGCCCATAAACCATCCACATTGCTTTAGCATAGCATCAGTTGATACTTTATAAATCTGGATCCAGACTTTTTCCAAAAGCTTGTTGAAAGCTACTCAGCAAAGCAATGAAAAGATAGAAAATATTTTTTTCCATATAGAAATTGAGAGGAGCGTGGGTCCCACCCTGCACAAAAGCATTTCTCATACTGAGAAAAGACACTCAAATTATAAACAGATGGACAATCCCATGGCAATCAATTAAAATATATCAGGTGAGGTCTGGTTCCAAATTTGAATTCCATTTTTTGTTGGCTAAGCCCACAGTTTCCTTAACAGTGGGATGAGCTGCTGCACAAAACTGTAAGCTCCAGGCCACTCCCTATCCTCCCCTCCCTGGAGGGCAGGGACAAAGACTGCTGAGAACTTGGCCCTGCAGGAGCCTTACAGCCCATCTGCCCACTGGTGGTGATGGACTTGGAGAGGGAACCACAGCCCTTCCTGGCTCATGGAGGGATTTTCATGGGTACTCCTTAGTTATTCAACTCAAAGCTCATAATTTTTTAATTTTATTATTTTCCTTCTTCTCTTAACAGCATGTTGCTGGCATACTGAACAAATATAGACTAGGTTTAAAAAAAAATCAGAGTTTAATTCTTGATTTTTAACAGTGAACTGGAGACTATATGCACATATTGCCTCGTTTTCCTGCACTTGGATTGTTGATAAACAGAAAAAATAACACTTTTTAAAATTTAATTATAAGGTAATAAACAGGTTAATCTTGGCTGAAAGGCAGTTGGAAGTTGGAACAGAGGAAATTCAATAATCTGATATTTTATATGGCTTTTGTAAGTGATACAAAGCTGTTTTAAATATGTGGTTAGTGATGCAAGACTTTAATGTCTGCATAATTAAGAAATTATTTTTTATATTTGCATTTGGCAAATATAAAATAACTTACAAATGCATACTTAATAACTTAATAACATAGTAATGATCCTTGTATGTGTCCAAATTCTCTTAAAACCCAGAGTACCACCTCTCAATGATGACACATTTAGTACTCCTTGGTTTTTATTTGGAAAAGCTGTTAATCCTCAGCTTGTCTGCACTAATGTGAATGCTGATGAGCTCACTGGTTTCCTTCAAAGCAAGGTGAACCACATTGAGACCACTCCTGACGCCATTGATGATGCCTAATAAACAGTTCTCAGCAACATGCAAGTGTTCATGCGTACACCCAGGCTGCTGGTCCTGTTCCAATGCCAGTAAAGACCATAGAATTCTGGAACTGATAAAAGGGGTCAGGCTTATAACTGTATTTTCCCCCAAGAAAGTGGAATACAGAGCTTTTATGTTTGCTTGACTTCATTTTTTCCCTTGAAGAACCAGCATTATGGTCCAAAAATATTGGTTTACTACCCAAACTGACATTTTATTTTTAAAACCACAATAATTAATTGTATCCCTCTAACTTGTATTCTTCATTTTGAAATAAGACTTCTGTACTTCTCTCATATTGTGACTCAGGAAGACGCTCATTCATATCACAGCTAATCTATATCTCCCACACCTCCATTTTACCTCCCATCCTTAGGTTCAACAAAGGGATTGCTTATTTGAAGCCCCTACTTAGAAGGTGGGATGATTTTTAAGTGCTTGCTTCACTTTCTCCATAAAGTGCCACTAAACTCCTTAAGAATAATATGAAGAACATCCTGCTGAAAACTTTCAGAGTGCATTTCAAAAATGAAAGTGGATAAAGAAAATATTTTAAAAGCCATTCACTCTAAAGAAGACTTTTTATATAAATGTATACTTTCCCCTTTCCTTTTCTTCTTCCATCAAGCATCAAACTATAGCATATTAACATCTCAAATAAGCAAGGTCGAGTCAGCTCTGAAATAAGGAAAAGGGAAACACAGTTTCTCTTCTCAGAGGAACTTATGCTTCAATTCTGTCTTCTCCTGATGAGGAACCATCGTTTTTGTTTTTTTTGTTTTTTTGTTTTTTGTTTTTTTTAAGTTACATATTCTCCTCCACTATTGTACCTGCAAAAATCCTAGCGATCCTTCAATGCCCTCAAATTCTTTGGGCCCATTAGTGTTCTTGAGATTCTTCAACTCAAACAGCCACACTCTCTCTGACTTGATATGTTTCTGGCAATCTGCTGCACCCAGATTAGCCTATGATTGTTTCATATCTGGGTTTTGTACTTATGTGGCATACAACTAGCAAGCACTTAGGAGGAAATGGCTGACTGCAAACCCTCCAACTTTTCTCTCCACATCTTGCATCTCCTCAACCACTGCTCTGATTCTGTTTGCCTAGAAGAGAGTAGATTCCCCAGAGGTCTGTAACTTCGTGTTTCATCGTGGCCAAAATACTCTGCCTTTCTATAAGTTACATTTTCCTTACTGGTTTCTTATACTTTTCACTTCTGGCTTCTCCATAGGCTCTTCCTTCTTTTATTGTTCTTTCAGCTTCCAAGTTCCCTCGAGCTTATCATCAGTGTCCTTTCTCTTTTGTGTTCTCTGCATGGGTGACTTCATTTATACCTGTATGTTTAACAAAGGCTTCAGGGTAGACTACTCAGCTCAAGCGTCTAACTTCAATATATTCGGGCACCTGCATAATATCTACAATATATTTTAGAAGATAAGCTCATCATTTTTCCTGTACCAGCGTCTACTCCTCCATTGCCTGTTCACCCATGCTAGAACCTCAAAGATGTCTTTTTTCTTCCTGCATCCTCACTCCAATCAGTAGGCCAGTCTTAGGGGTCTGCTCCCTCTTCTCCATTCCCAGTCACATCTCCTTACTCTGAGCCTCGCCGTCTCTCTTCTGAACAACTGCTATTGATGGCTCTTTTTCTTGCTTCCACATCACTTAAAGTTAGGGAAGTAAATGATAACAAAGGAAAGGATACCGGCACCTGGACCTTAAACAACGGGAAAACCAGTGTTTAAAGATCAAGACAAGATAGACTTTTTGAAAAATATTTAAAACTATAGGTAGGTGGAGAGAGGAAGAAGTAGAACTTACAGTGATGCCCTGAAAGCCAAGGAGGAGAAGCAGGGAGGAGCCAAGTACTGAAAAGGGAAAGAAATATATTTCTTTATCTCTGATATATTCTACTTTCTAACCATCTATCTTCTTATCAACAACAAGAAGTTACACTTAACTTTAAAGCCCAAACCCAAAGTGCTTAGCCATTTCATTTTGTCTCTTACAATTAGCTGTATCTGCCAGAGCAATAGTTCTCAAAAGAGTGGCAGAATAGGAAGTCAGAGCAGTATTAAATAGAACATAGATCCTCTAGATTCTCTAGATCCTGAGAATGTACTAATTTTTAAATGAGCACAATAATTATTATAGTACCAGTCTCAACATAGCCTCCTTTATAAGGTTTTATTGTGTTAATTTATCCATAATGCTGAAGAAAGAGCCTCAGGTTTTATAAACCCCATTTAGATTTTCTCAGAGAAAATAAAATCAAAGAGTTATTTCATGTAGTAATATGTATTGCATCCTAGAAACAAAATGTTTCTTATGTAATCACACTTTTAAATCGTTTGCAGCTGAACCAAGAAGTGACAGAATATGCCATTAAAATTTTCCGGGTACATTTCATTTAAAACCAAAGGTAATCACTCTTTGGGAAGTTTTATAGATTACAAAATAAAAGTATCTTTATTTAGAGCAGGGCCCTTCTCTCCTCCTCCTCCTCCTCCTCCTCCTCCTCCTCCTCCTCCTCCTCTTTTTTCTTCTTTGCCATCCATGGTTTCCAACCTATTAGTGAGTTGTAAAATCCATTTAGTGGGTCATGACCAACATTTTTTAAAGAGTTTTAAAATGAGTGAATTTTATTGACTTCAGTTTATAACACTGAATCTAAGAAGAATCCTTAAAATGTAAAAATTTGACAGGTTCACAGAATTTTGATGAACTTATTCAAAAGGTAGTAAATAAAATAAAGGTAGGCGCTGGGCATGGTGGCACACGCTTGTAATCCCAGCATTCGGGAGGCTGAGACCAGAGGATCTGGGTTCGAAGCCAGCCTCAGCTACCTAGTGAGGCCTCCACAACTTAGTGAGTCCCAGTTTCAAAAATAAAGAATAAAAAAATAGGGCTGGGGGTATAGCTCGAAGGTAAAATGCCCCTGAGTTCAATCCCCAGTACTGCAAAAAAATAAAAAAATAAAGGTAGGGATGACTCATGAAAATCTGATGACTAACATTTTTAATAAAACAGAATATGAATTTTTTAAATGTCTAAGTACATTACAAATTATGAGGATTATTCTGTAGCAACTTTTATTTCAGTAAATTTTTCTGTGTGTATATACCTCTATACTGCATCACAATGTAATGGTTATTTTTTCTTGTGTGTTACAGCCCAAGAAAAAGTTTGAAAAACTGATTTAGGGATATATAATAAGCTTCCTGCTGTTTTTAAAAAACGACAGCAGAAAATTCCGTCAAATAGTCAGTCACAAAGGGTTAAGAAGGCATATGTTCTCCCTAATATGTGGATGCTAGGGAGAAGATGGGGCATAGGGAGGGTCTCCAGATGAAAAAGAGAGATCCTCGATAAGCAAAGAAGTTGATTTAATTATAGTGGATGCTTGGGGCAGAGGGACACCCTAAAGCACATGATGTACCTACACAATCATATCAAGGTCACTCATTGAAGTGAACCTTAGGGGGAGGGAGGGGGAGGGAATGGGGAGGGAATGGGGAGAGAATCGGGGAAGGGGTCAAATGAGAATTGTGTGCAAATATGTTGTTAACAATTTGTACTTAACAAA
>PVLC010027453.1:0-21827 GCA_004027655.1 Graphiurus murinus
TCTCTCTCTCTCTTTTTTTTCTTCGGTACTGGGGATTGAACTCAGGGGCATTCTACCTCCGAGCTATACCTCCAGCCCTATTTTGTATTCTTTATTTTGAAACAGGGTCTCACTAAGTTGTGGACTGCCTCACTAAGTAGCTGAGGCTGACTTTTTTTTTTTTTTCTGTACTGGTGATTGAACCTAGGGGCATTCTACCTCTGAGCTATACCCCACCTTTATATATATATATATATATATATATATATATATATATAAATATATTTATCTTGAAACAGGGTCTCCCCAAGTTATGGCATACTGGCCTTGACCAGCGACCCTCCTGTGTCAGCCTGCCAAGAACTGGGACTACAGGCATGAGCTACTTTGCCCAGCTGAGAGGCTTATGACTTCTTAATTTGGTCTCCTTTGACTTAGAAGTGGGAACATTTGCTTAGCAAACTTCTAGCTAATGGAGTAAACATGACTTCCTCTAGATATATTTATATTGTTTAGTATCAGGCCCTCAGTTTCTCTCAATCCAAAGCAGTCGCTCCATCCATCCATCTAACCAATCATCCATATCTAACCATTCATCCTCAATCAAAAAAAATTTTTTTTTTCTGCTAACAACCAATTGCCGAGCCCTTACCTAATGCCAGGTACTATACCAGACACGGGGGATACAAACAACCCAAAGGATAATAAATACTATACCCATTTTAGAGATAAAGACACTAGGGCTCATATTTAAATGTTTTTCTCTCAACCAAAAATCTACACATGGCAGAGTTAGGATTCAAATTCAGGACTATGTGAATTCACAAGCCTTGTGCTTTTTCACTATACCATGTAGCTTCGAATGCTGGTGATCACCTGGTTCATCTAATTCAGAAATAACAAAAATTTTATTGCTTTTTGATATTCCATAGTTTTGACTGCCTCAACCCCATGATCCACTTAAGGCAGTTACCTTGTGCCACTTCTGGACAGGTGACACACCCAGAAGGTCCACTTTCACCCGGAAGTCTGGCTGACCCTGGGTTCACAGGACAGCAGTGCCACCATGATGGCTTCTGTATCCACAGCTTTATCTTACATCTATTGGCTGCTGTATGCACCTGGGGACCTGTCCACCTTGCTTGCCAGTGCCTGGTACAATCCCTGGCACGTGATAGGTCCTCCATACATATCTGCTGACTAAATATATAAAGCAAAATAAGCCAAAGAATAAGATGCTGTCTCAGGAAATCCTGAATGCCAGTTCCTGACACTCTTAATTTAATGAGTTGATATCACTTCAAAGACCTTGGCAGAGTCCCATTCCAGAAGGTGTTTGGTAACTTGCTGACTGAGCTCTCCCTACACAATGTTTATGGCAAATACATCCCTAACCGTGAAACCCTGGAAACAACCCAAATGTCCAGTATCTGAATGAGAAGTTAAACCAACAGCCATTGCTTAGTGCCAGGGTTTATTTTATTGCCATCACAAAGAGAAGGATGTGGAGTGTGAAGAGACAGGAAAAAGGCAACACAACTCAAGGTTACGTGCAAAGACAGACCAAGAGAGAATAAGCATTGATTCCCATGGGGTAAAAATATGCATGTGGGCTGGGAGCAATGGACACACCTGTAATCCTAGGATTTGGGAGACAAACAGGAATCACAGGTTTGAGATCAGCCTCAGCAACTTAGCAAGACCCTCAGCAACCCTGTTTTAAAATAAAGAATGGGGATGCTGGGGATATAGCTTAGAGAGTGCTCCTAGTATGAAAAAAAAAATGTATGTACGTACATACATGTACACACATACACACATACACACGGGAATTGGTATGAGAATATGAATCTGAACTTTTAGAATACTTCTTAAGTGTTCAATAAAAGTCCAGAATTTAATAAAATAGTTGACAACTCTTCCACTGTCTCGTCTCCACAGCCTTTATATTATCAACTTTGCAAATTCTCACAAAATGCATGTTCACATATTAATGTGTGACCAATTTTGGAAGCATGCCTTTTTTGTGTTCATAATAAACATGAATGCTTTCTTGACAAAAGATGTCCATTTCTTCACCAAGCTAAATGTATACATTATCCTCATCATTTAAGAACACTTGAGAGTGAATGCTGTGTGTGTCACCCTGCAGATTCTGTATATCTACCTCTGATCTACAGAGACAGCCTTCGTTGCTGAGACAGGCACTCTCAGGATGCTTTTTGCCTGAGACCTGTGTTTCTACACCCTTCTCTTCGCTAGCTCTGGCATGTTTGAGAATTTCTGCACTTGAGTGTACCTCTCAAATAACAGTAGCAACAATGGGTACCACATACTGGGTATATTCCTAAGTACTTTCCTATGAACACCATTTCAGTCTTGCTTTGCAGTATGATCCAAACACAGAGTATATGACACAGAGTAGGCACTCATATCTACTAGTTGCATTACACTTTAATTCATGCAGTGCTTATGTTCATACTAGGAAAGGAGGTGTTGATATTATAACTATCAACATTTTATAGATGAAGCACAGAGAAACAGTCAGTTCTTTAAGCTAATATTTTATTTTATTTTATTTGTGGTACTGGGGGATTGAACCCAGGGGCATTCTACCTCTGAGCTACACTCCCGGCCCTATTTTTTATTCTTTATTTTGAAACAGGGTCTCACTAAATTGCAAAGGACCTCACTAAGTAGCTGAGGCTGGCTGCAAACCTGTGGTCCTCTTGTCTCAGCCTCCCAAGTACTGGGATTACAAGGGTGTGCCACCAGGCCTGGCTTAAGCTAATCTTTTATTAAGGTCAAGAGAAATTTATTAAGGTCAAGCAAACTGGTTAGGTTCCTATCTCAGCTTTCTGCATTTCAGTCCCTAGCTCTTCCCACCTGGAATATTACATTAAAATATTACTAGTTAAAAATTTGTGGAAAAACATGAAAAGCCATGTTTACCAGATAAATTCTAAGATTATTTTTTTGCCCATATCTAATTTGTCCTACCATGAAGACGTTGCCCATGAGAGGCAGAGTCCCTGCCCTGTACACTGCACTGGAAGCAGGAGGCTCTCCTCTAGAGCGGCCCATCCAGCTCACAGGACCGTGCAGAGGAAGGCAGGCAGGCCTGTTGCTGTTGTGCTCTGAGAAGCTCACAAGCATAACTGAGTCAGGCAGCACAGGACCATAAATTAAATCAAGCGTGAAAACAAAACAGCAACCCAGGTATGAACAGTGTAGAAATAAAACGTTAAGCTCCACACCCAAAACCTAGAGTAGCTCAGCCAGGGCTCTGTGGCCTCTGGGAAGGGGCCCCTGGCTGTGTCAGTTCTGACTTTTGGAAAATTCCCCACTGATTCTATTCAAACAACTGCCAGTTAAACTTCACATACTTTGCCTGAAGAGGTTCTAACCTGGAAAGGAGGGTGGGTAATGGAGTCAAGAAACACCAATCAGGTCCAGTCGACAGGGGTGCGACCCCTGGGGTATTCCGTGCCATGGGCACACGTAGTGTTTAACAGGAAAACTGTCCCCTCAGCACCACAGCCGTGTGAGGACAGGAGTGAGCCAGGCTCTCAAGTTGAGCTGGGGATGAGGAGATGGAACCTCCACGGGCACCCCTGGATGGCCACCCTGGGCTGGAAGAGATGGACAGGGCAAGGAGTGGAAAGGGCCTTGAGCTTCCACGCCCTCTCCAGGGGCACCACCCCCCAGGAACTACCACGTGTGCATCTGCCTGGAGAATCTCTGGACCCTGTCCTTTAGGGTTTTATGGAGGCATCATTACACAGGCGTGATTGATTAAAATCATCACTGATTTAACCTTTAGCTCCTCTCCCCTCCCCAGGAGGTTGGAAGGTGGGGTCAGAAGTCCTGAACCTCTAATCCTTCCTTGATCTTTCCGATGACCAGTTCCCATCTTGAAGCTACCCAGGGGTTGACAGCCATAAGACAAAAACACCCTTACAACCTCAAAGATTCAAAGGACTTTGGCCCTTTTGAAAAGCCAGGAAACAGGACAAAGACCAAATACACGGGGCTATAGCAAGGCAGGCATGTTTATCAGTCTCTCTGGGGAAGTGCTCCTCTTGGCGTCTCTCATGCAGTTTCGATAATGTGCATGTGTAGTATTCTACAATCACTTCATTCCTATTTGTCTGACTAGTTAGGTGGCACCGTGGATTCCAGTCCACAGTATTGTCCATGGGTAAACTTTGTCAGAGGACTTGGCTGTCATTGATGTATGCCAGTGACCAGAAAGTTCACATAGGGCTCTAATATAGCAATTCTCTAACTTTTTGGTCTCTGAGCTCTTTTAATACTCCTAAAAACTGAGACTCCCAAAGAGCTTTTGTTTATTTGCCTTAATCTATCAGTGTATAAGAACTTGAAATTGAGTAATTTTTAAAATATTTAATGGATTAGAATATAATAATAAATCTTAAAACATTTTACAAAAAAAATCTATATTTTCCAAAACAAAATGAATTTTAGGGAGAAGTGAATTGTTTTATATATCTGTAAGTCTTTTTATTGTCAAGTGTCTTTGCAAATTTCTTTGATAGGAGATAGCTAAATTCTCATTTCTGCTTCTTTCCTTTGAGGGTTTATGAGTGTGCTACTGGAGATTATATCCAGGAGCATTTTACTCTGAGCTACATCTCCAACTATTTTATTTTTTATTTTGAGACAGGGTCTCATTGAGTTGCCTACTCTGGCCTCTAACTTGAGATCCTCCTGCCTCAGCCTCCATTGTCACTGGGATTATAGGCATGCACTGCTGAGCCTAACTCCACATCCAATCTGTTGTTAATGTGCTGCTTTGGTTGTAGTATACCCAGAGTCTGGCCTCATACAGATGTATAAAATGCCTTTTCAGATATCTGTGGATATTTTTCTTTGATACAATACCAAAACTTGATTAATAGTGGGTTCTTAAAGGCTAGCTGAAAGCCTTTCAATAAAATTTCCATATTTTGCTATGATGATTGCCTTGCATTAGAAGAGACCTTTACCCATGCAGGATCTGTAATAGCATGTGCTGGTCACTAAAAATACTAGTTCACTAAGTTATGCATACTTTCTAAATGTTGACATGCTGTATTATATTATATAAAAAAATATACCATTGAGCTCATTAGGAAAGCCTTTAAGTAATGGAAAGTGGTCAAGCTCATGATGGCAGAAAAAGTCTAACTTTTGCCTGAAAACTAGAATTTTATCATTGAAAACAAATACTGATAGTTGTTTTCTTGAAGTGTCAGGTTGACTTTATTCTTATTTGAGAAAATGTCTATCAAATATCCAAGTCAGAATAATCATAACTTGTCTGTCAAACATTCTATCCAGTGAAAATGGTATTAGGTGGGAAAATGGCTAGTTCAGCTTGTAACTGAAAAACTACACAAGTGCTTTTCCTTGAGAAACTATACTTTATTACCCACAGAAGAGCTTTGTTCTCCCTATTCTGTTACACAGCATATTAAAAAGACTTTTGCTTTAAAATTATGAGGCTTAATAAATTATTTTTACTGCTTCAAGGACATCCTTTGGTTTTGCTTTTCTGATTTTGAGCATATGGTAGTAAGGATGACCACTGCCTTGATTAATGATTAAGCACCAGCATTTTCCCACCCCTGCTTCCCAGTATCATTCCAAATGTCAGCACAATGAAAACATCAAATAATACCTTAACATTATCATAAAAACAAAAATTGACCTGTGTACTCCCTAAAGAGATGCCAGACTCCCCTGGGACTATCCACACACTTTGACTAATGCTATTCTAAAAAGCGTGTAACACGAATTCTTGACTCCTTTAACAACTATAGTGAGTAGGGATATTCCAGGGAGACTTAATGGATGAGGCCTCTTCAATTCAGCCATGAAGATCATATAGGATGTTTAAAGGAAGAGGAGAAGAGCTCAAGCGACAATGAAGCTCTGGAAATGTGCAGGAATCTTCTGTGAAGCAGAAGAAAACATGGGATTGGGTGACTAGCACCTTGCATGTGGCAGAGCATGCTCTGTGCACATTACCTCTGTCAGATTCCCACCCAGCCCAGGTGGTTCCTTCACCATCCCTGCTGCAGAGATGGGGCAACAGAGGTCAGTCTGGGAGCTCTTTGAAGACAGAGACTGTGCCCATTTTTTCCATTAATATACATTTGGAACCCTCATATAGTGACCAGCATACAGAAAGCACACAATACATATTCCCTGAATGAATAAATGAATCAGGGTCAAGATCACAAGCTGGAAGTACTGAGCCCAGATCTTCCAGCCCCAAATTCTATAATTTCCCCACATGTCAATATCTTCAAAATGACAGAACCATGGGCCTAGGGTGCAGGGCTGGAATGTTGGTACAGGTGGTCAATGAAGTAAAGGATTTTTAGTCAGGAAGTGACACCATCACATTTGTGCTGTGGAAAGATAAAACCCAGCAGGATCTGAGATGGCCTGGGATGGACCAGGAGAGGAGAGAGAGAGAGATCAGTTTGGGTCCTAGTTCAGTGATGTAGGTGAAAAATCATAAATGCAGGAGTAGAGGGGAGGTTTCAGACAGACCTCTAAGACTTCCTCTAATTCTGACACTAAACTGCAAATCTGGACAAACTACTTCTCCTGTTTGATACTTTAACTGCAGAATGGGATAATAATACTAATACTAATACTAATACTAATAATACACAATTTTGAAGAATTATTATGAGCACTAAATGGAAAAAAAATGCATACAAAGTGATGAGCACATGTCTTGGCTCAACGAATACTAGCCATACAAAAAGGAAAGAAGGAATAGAGAGGGGGAGGGAGGAGGAAAGGGGGAAGGAGGGAAGAAGAGGGTAAGGGAGGGGGGAAGATGGAATGAGGAGGAAGGAAGAGACGGAAAAATGGCAGCAGAAGGGAAACATTTGTGGAATGCAAGAATGAACCTGGGCAGTATCAGAGACCAAGAGAATCTACCAGCCTACTGTGGGTTCCTAGCCAGAGAGGAGGAAGGAAGCCTTGGGTCATTCCAAGGTTTCAAGCCTGGGTGACCAGAAGAATGAGCTGATATGAAGGTGCCCACAGGGCATCCGGATGGAGGCGCCCAGGAGGCTGGTACTGTGGTGCCAAGGAATGAGAGATGCCACAAAGATGTGGAGGTTGGCAGCCGGGAAGGGCTGGGCAAGTCAGGAAGGGGCCAGAGTAAAGGATCAGTACCCGCCCCTGGGACGCAAAGCACTGCAAATGAGGACAAATGGAAGGGCAATGGGAGAAAGCAGGATTAGAGACACAAAAAGGAAGCACCTCTATTTATAGTTTCCAAACCCTTGTTGGCCAAACACATTTAGGCCCCACCCCGGTTTCTAACCAGCCACTCCTGTCACTCTGCCAAACTTGAGATCAGATGCTTTGGCTCCAGCACCAGACATGCACACATCCTGCCCTCAGTCCTCTTTCCCAGGAGCACAGTTTCTCAGAAAGTGGCACTTGTATACCTCTTATTTTTGAGGTCATATAATAAGATTATAGCAAAACAAAAACAAAACAATCTTTAGGGACAACAGTGTCGCAGTGATGCCTCTGAAGCAGTCCTGCCCAGACCACCTCTGCCCCTGACCCACCAACCCCACACACATGCTCCCCTCTGCCCCAGTCTGGCAGCCTCAGCTCACTCCCTGCTCCCCTAGGGCTCCTGCTGGACTTTGTTCCTTCTGCCACCCACTCCTTACTCTGCTTCCTGCTACAGAAGTCAGGTGTGTCTTTCTCTCCCTAGATGTGAGTGGCAAATGCTCACTCCCCATTATGTGGCAGAGTGGGCCAGGAAAGCAGACCAGGAAGGAGTCACAAGAGAAGCAGCAGGCAGAAGATGGGATCCCTGCTTAGAGAAGCCAAGGTGCATCAAGAGCTGTATAAACGGAAGACTTAGGGACCTACCATGCTACCTGTACCAGGAGATAGAAAGTAGTTCCTGGGAGAGAGGTCTAAAGAAGCATTTTTTGGGGGATGTGGGAGGAGGTACTGAAGATTGAACCCCATCAACGTGACAGCATTTCTTTCTCAACCTTCTTGAATAAAAATCTGTGAATTAATGTTGTGCTTCCCATGTCCCGCTGCTCACAAACCTAGAAAAGGCATCCAGACATAGTGCCTTGGTGAAGTCATTCTTTCCATGTTTGGCCTGAGGAGGTTCTGAAAATTTCTTATCACCTAGTGACTTCATAGCTGTGGTAATGTCATGCACAATATGTTACTCATGTGTTTGTGGTGACGCTGGTGTGAACAGACCTACTGAGCTGCCAGTCTTAGAAGAGCACAGCACTTATACTTGTGTACAGTACCTAAGACTTGATGATGATGATAATCAACTCTGGTACTGGTTCATGCATGTATTTGCTATACAATACTTTCTATTGTTAATTTAGTGCATTCCTTCTACTTGTTTAAAACAGGTAACTGTAAAACAGCCTGGGGCAGGCCCTTTGGGAGGTATTCCAGAAGGCCTTGTTATCACAGGAGGTGACAGCTCCAAGTGTTATTGCTCCCGAAGACCTTCCATGGGACAAGACAAGTGGAGGACAGATAGTGATCTTGCTGGTTCTCACTCTGTGTAGGCCTGGATGTGTGTGTGTGTGTGTGTGTGTGTGTGTGTTAGTTTTTAACAAATAAAGTTAAAAAAGTAGAAACATCAAAATAAAATTTAAATAGAAAAAAGTTTGTAAAGATATAAAGAAAAGATTTTTAAACAGCTGTAGGATGTGTTTGGATGTGTTATTACAAAAGAGTCAAAAGTTTAAAAAACATGAAAGTTTATAACGTAAAAAAGTTACAGTAAGCTAAGTTTAACTTATTATTGAAGAAATGAAAATTGCCTTGTAAATTTCTTGCAGCCCAAGTATACAGTGTCTCTAAGTCCACAGCAGTGTACAGGTATGCTCTAGGCCTTCATAGTCACTCACCACTTGCTGGCTCACCCAGAGCAATTTCTAGTCTGGTAAGCTCTAAGTGCCCGTATAGGTGTACCATTTTTAACCTTTTTTATACTGTACCTTTACTATGCTTCAATACACAAATACCATTGTGTTACAACTTCTTACGATATTCAGTACAGTAACATGCTCTGGCCTAGGAACAATAAGCTATATACCATACACCCTAGGTGTATAGTAGGTTATACTATTCAAGTCTTTGTAAATACACTCCACAATGCTCACATGACTACAAAATTGCCTACTGACTCATTTCTTAGACTGTATCCAGCTATTTAAACAATGAATAACTGTCTATTGGTAATTGCCATAAATGTCAATGATCTAAATATACAACTGTAATTAAACTAGAAATCAATGATCTAAATATACTGATTAAAAGACAGAGTTTGTCAGAGTGGATTGAAAAATAAGACCCAACCAAATGTTGTTTTCAAGAAACTCACTTTAAATGTAAAGACACATACAGATCAAAAGTGAAGGAATAGAGCCAGGCATGGTGGCACACACCTATAATTCCAGTACTTGGGAGGTTGAGACAGGAGGATTGCAGGTTCAAGACCAGCCTCATCAACTTAGTGATACTGTTTCAAAAATAAAAATAAAGCCGGGCGTGGTGGCACATGCTTGTAATCCCAGCATTCGGGAGGCTGAGACCAGAGGATCCGGGTTCGCGGCCAGCCTCAGCTACCTAGTGAGGCACTCCGCAACTTAGTGAGACTCGGTTTCAAAATAAAGAATAAAAAATAGGGCTGGGGGTGTAGCTCGGAGGTAGAATGCCCCTGAGATCAATCCCTAGTACCACAAAAAAATAAAAAATAAAAAAATAAAAAGAGCTTGGAGGTAGAATGTCCCTGGGTCCCAGTATCCGTTCCCCCCACCATGCCGCCCTCCCTCTACAAAGTGCAGGAATAGAGAAAGACATGCCATGCTAAAATGAATCAAAAGAAAGTGGGAATAACTATATTAATTTCAAACAGAGAAGACTTCAGAACAAAAGGCACTATTAGACATTGCACAGTGATGAAGGGGTCAATTTGCTCAGAAAATACATCAACCCTTAGTGTATATGCACCTAATGAAAGAGCACCAGAACACAAGAGGCAAAACTAGATATAACTACAAGAAGAAATAGATGAATACACTACTGTATCTATGGACTTCAACACCCCTATCAGAAACAGATAGCTATAGCAGGCAAGAAATCAAATAAGGACATAATTGAACAAAACAGTACCATTATTCTACTGGATATAATAACATCTATAGACTACATTCAACAACTGTAGACTAGACCTTCTCTTCAAGCTCACATGGGACATATACTATGAGAGACCGCATACTGGGACATTAAAACTCCTTAATATATTTTATGGTTTTTTTTTATTTTAATTTTTATTCATGCATTGTAAGCATACATCTTTGTTAGGTACAAATTGATAACAATACATGTGCTCACAATTCTCATTTGACCCCTTCCCCAAATTCCCACCTCGCTCCCTCGCCCTCCCTCCCTCTCAAGTTCAGTTTAGTGAGTGACCTTGATATACATTAGTGTGCCCCCCCCCCCATCCAACCCCTTTGGTTAAATCAACTTTTTTGCTTTCGAGGTTCTCTCCTTTTTCATCTGTAGACCCTCTTATGCTCCATCTTCTCCCTAGCATCCGCATATTAGGGAGAACATATGCTTCTTTACTCTTTGTGACTGGCTAATCTCACTTAACATAATGTTTTCCAGTTGCATCCATTTCCCTGAAAATAACATGATTTTGTTCTTCTTTATAGCTGAAAACTCCTTAATATATTTTAAAAAACAGGAATCATACAATGTTTGCTCTTAGACTCCAATATAATTAAATTAGAAATCAGTAACAAAAAGATAGCTGAAAAATATTAATTTGGAGATTAACCGTGATGCTTTAAAAAAAAAAAAAAACATATGGCAGATATGGCAGAAAGAAGAAACCTCAAGAAAAATTTATAAATATTTTGAGCTAAATGAAAATGGAAATATAATTCATCAAAATTTGTAGGATGCAGCAAAAGCAGTATTTAGAGGGAAATTATAACACTAAGATGCATATCTTAGAAAAGAAGAAAGCTCTAAAGTCAATAATAAGCTTCTGCCTTAAGAAAATACAAAATGGCAAACTAAATTCAAATTAAACAGAAGAAAAATTAGAGCAGAAATCATAGAAATTGAAAACAGGAAATCAGTAGTGAAAAATCAATTAAATTAAAAGTTGCTTTTTGAAACGATCAGCAAAATTGAAGCTTCTAGCAGGGCTAAGAAAAAAGAGGGCACACAAATTATTATTAGGAAAGAAAGAAGGAATATTGCTACAGATCCCATGGACATTAAAAAGATAATAAATTAGTATTATGCATAATTCTATGTTCGCAAACTTGATAACCTGGAAGAAATAGGTAAATTTCTTGAAAGACACATGCCACTAAAACTCACAAGAAAATAATATGAATAGGCCTGTATCTATTAATGAAACTGAATCAATAATTAATAACTGTCCAGAACAGAGAGCACCAGGGTCAGATGGGCTCATGGGTGATTTTTTCCAAACACATAAGGAAGAAATAATACCAATTCTCTAGAGTCTTTTTCAGAAAATAGAAGCAGAAGAAATACTTCCTAACTTATTTTATGAGGCTAACGTTGCCCTAAAGCCAAAAGCAGATAAACTGATATATCTGGAAAACTTCAGATTAACATTGCTCATGAACAGAGATGCAAAAGTCCCTCAAGAATATTATAAAAAGAGTGATACATTGCAACCAAGTGGGATTTATCTCAGGTAAGCAAAGCTGGGTCAATATTTCAAAACCAGCTAATGTAAAATATCACATCAAATAGCTAAAAAATAAAAATTACATGATCAATCAATAGATGCAGAAAAATCCAACATTCATTCATGATTAAAAAAAAACAAAACACAAAAACTCAGTAGAGGAAAACTTCCTCAACTTGATTATAGAGCATCTAAAAAAAATCCCACAGCTAACATTATATTTAATAGTCAGTAACTTGAAGCTTTCCTGCTCAGATCAGGAAAAGACCAGGATGCCCCCTCTCACTAGTACTTTTCAACATTGTACTGGAAGTCCTAGCTAATGCAATAAGAAAAGGAACAAAAGATATGGATAGAGAAGGAAGAAATAAAACTTTCTTCACTCACAAGATGACATAACTACCCACATGAAAATCTGAAAAAAAAAATTGACAAAAAAACCCTCTTGGAACTAATAAGCAATTATATATAGTAAGGTTTCGGGATGCAAGATGAAAACACACAAACTAATGACTTTCCTATAGTCCAGCAATGAATAAGTGGAATTTGAAATTAAAAAGACATTATAATTTACATTAGCAGCCCCCCAAAATGAAATACTTTGGTATAAATCTAACAATGTGTAAAATAACTGTGAGGAAAACTATAAAATTCGGATGAAATAAATCAAAGAATAAAATAGATATTACATGTTCAAGACAGAAAAGGTCAACTTGTCAAGACAGTAGTTCTTCCTAACTTGATCTATGGAAACAATGTAATAAAAATCCCAGTGCATTATTTTATAGGTATCAACAAACTAATTCTGAAGTTTATACAGAGAAGCCATTAAAAAAACAAAACAACAACAGCAAAAAAACCCCAAAACCCAGAATAGCCAAGTCACTATTGAAGAAGAACAAATTTGGAGGACGGACATTACTTGACTTCAAGACTTAGTATACAGCTACAGTAATCAAGACAGTGTGGTACTGGCAAAAGAATAGTAAATTAATGGAACAGAACAGAATCAGAAATAGACCCACATAAGCTGGGCAATTATGGCACACGCTTGCAATCTCAGTACTTGGGAGGCTGAGACAAAAGGATCGAAGTTTGCAGCCAGCCTCACCAACTTAGTGAGGCCCTCAGCAACTTAGTGAGACCTTGTTTCAAAATAAAATATGGCTGGCAGTGTAGCTTAGAGGTAGACTCCCCCTGAGTTCAATCCCCAGTACCACACACACCCACACACACACACACACACACACACACACACACAAAAGAAATAGACCAACATAAAACATAGCTGATCTTTGATAAAAGAGCAAAGGCAGTATAAAGGTGCAAAGACAGCCTTTTCCACAAAAAGTGCCAGAACTGAACATCCACATGCAAATAATAAAAATATTTAAAAAATCACATACAGACTTTATAATCTTCATAAGAATTGACTAGAAATTGATTATAGGCCTAAATGTAAAATGCAAAGCTATAAGACACCTAGAGAACAGAGATGAACTTGGATATGGCAATGACATTTTAGATACAACCAAAGGTAGGATCCATGAAAGAGAAAACTGGTAAGCTGAATTTTATTAAAATGGAAAACTTCTGTTCTGCCAAAGACAATGTCAAAAGAATGAGAAGATAAGCCACAGACTGGGAGAAAATATTTGCAAAAGGACTATTATTCAAAATAAAGAACTCAACACTCAAGAATAAGAAAACAAATAACCCGGTTTTAAAATGGGCAAAAGATTTGAAAGATATCTCATTAAAGAATACATGCAGATGGCAACTAAGTATATGAAAAGATGTTCGATATTATATGACATTAGGGAATTACAAAATAAAACAATAAGATACCACTACACATTTACTAGAATGGCCAAAATCCAGAACACTAACAAAACCAAATGGTGGTGAGGACATGGTGGAACAGGAACTGTCCTTCATCATTGGCAAAAAATGCAAAATGACATAGCCACTTTGGAAGACAGCTTGGTAGTTTCTTACAAAATTAAACATCATCTTACCATAACTCAGTAATCATGCTCTTTGGGATTTACTCAAATGAACTGAAAATTTACATCTACACAAAAACTTGCATATAGCATAATTGCCCAACCCCTAGAAGCAGCCAAGATGCCCTTTAGTAGGTGATAAATGCCTATTAATAAGTAAAGGGAGACATTTTTTAAAAGGCTACATACTTTACTGATTACAACTCTTAAACATTCTGGAAAAGGCAAAACTATTGAGACAGTAAAAGTATCAGTGGTGGCCAGGGATTGAGGGGAGGAAAGGATAAAAAGACAGCACAGAGGATATTTAGGGCAATGAAACGATTGTGTAGGATATTAAAGTGTGTGTGTGTGTGTGTGTGTGTGTGTGTGTGTGTGTGTGTGTGTGTGGTACTGGGGATTGAACCCAGGGGATGTCCACCTCCAAGCAACACCCACAGCCCTATTTTTTATTCTTTATTTTGAAACAGAATCTCACTAAGTTGCAGAGGGCCTCACTAAGTAGCTGAGGCTGGCCACAAACCTGCAACTCTCCTGTCTCAGCCTCCCAAGTACTGGGATTACAAGCATGTACCACCATGCCCAGCAAGAACACATGTTTATACACTGTCAAAACCCACAGAAGTATAGCACCAAGAATAACCCTAGGGTAAACTATGGAGATAGGGTGATAAGGATGTATCAGAGTAAGTTCATCAGATGTAACGAATGTACCACTTTGGTGTGGGCAGTGGAGACTGTAGTATGTAGAGACAGCAGATATATAAGGACTCTTCGTACTTTTCTGCACAATTTTGCTATGTACCTAAAACTACTCTAGAATATAAAGTTTATAAATTTTTTAAAAAAGACATTAATCTGTGAGACATTCAGATTGCAGGCAATGCCATCTTTACATTTGGATTTTCAAATCAAATACATTCAAAACCCCCCGACCACCACCATCATCTAGGACCAGAGGTTGGAAACCACTGGTCTACATGATGGGCAAGCGACAACCTGATTGTGAAAGGTGCCTGACCTTACCGAGACCTAATTCAAACTCCAGTTCTGTGATGCCCCGCAATGTGATGACAGGTGAGCTACTGACACTGAATGGCTCAGTTTTCTCCTTTCTAGATTGGGGACAGGAATATTTTACAAGGTTTATAGTTTCAAATAAGAGTGAGTTTTTCATGTCTAACACAGCTCCTGGCACACAACAGGTATTTAACACCACCTCTGTTCACTAGAATCAGTGATTCAGTCTGCAAAGAGTGTTTCTGGACCAGTAGCATAAGCATCACCTGGGGACTGCCTGGAAGTACAAATTTCTGACCTGCAGCTCAGACACACTGACCACTCTGGGGGACGGCCCTGCCCTCTGTGCTTTATCAGTTCTCCCACTAATTCTGATGCTCCTAGAACCTAAGACCCATTGCTCTAGAGCAGTAGTTTCCATCTCCCTTTTCTTTATAAGCAGAGGAATCTTTTCCACAAAAGGGATCTTCTTGGGAAGACTGATCTGTGAAACCTGTTAATTTGGTTGTTCTGGGTAGGGAGAGATCTCTATGTGCTCTTAAGTTTCTACTGTGTTTCTTGCAGCCACCCCCAAGGAACCTCTGGGGCAGGGGATGGGCTCTTTGGCATAGTTGCAGATACCACAACTTTTGGGGGTACCATTAAGAGAATTAAAAAGTTCAACACAACAGTAAACCACTCAGCCATAATTAAAAGCAAACCTTGATGCAATAAAAAAAAAAAACACTCTCTGGGGATTCCAGAGGCATCCACAGCTGCACTACTTCACACTGGGTCACACTCCAGAGTCACCCTCCAGCACCACACTGCTGGCCCAGTGACACTGTCTAATGCACTTGGGCAAACTTTTCCAGGGTGCTAATCTAGCTGTTCCAGCTTGCAGTTATACTACTGGCTCCCCAGTGTTGGTTGTACCTAACCTTCCATCAGGCCAGAAGACCCGCTTACTTTGTGTTAGCAAAAGTGCATTTCATGTCTTGTCCAAAGTTGGTGGCACATTCCTGAAGGGAGTTGAGGCTCCTCAATGAGCTGAGGCATGCCAGCTGAAAATCACCATCTAGGAAAAAAGCCTAAGAACCCCGGACATAGAGGACACACTTGTAGGAGGGTTTTGTTTATTGAAGAACCCACAGTGCCAACGTTCAAAATGGGACATGAACAGGCTGACAGTGAGTACGGGAACAAAGCAAAGAACGCGAAATGCAGAGTCATCGTTCCCACAGAGGGGAGGCACTCTGGCTTCTCAGATGAAACCTCTGACGACGTGGAGTGACAGGCTAGGGAATGTCTAGAAGGAGCAAGACTCTTCTGGAAACTATCGCCCATGGTCAAATCAGTCACCTTTCACCAGCACCCTGTCTTCCAGCTTATACTTCCTCCATGCTGTGAGTTGTAAGTCTCTACTCTGATGATGAGCATCACCTTGCACAGCAAGTCCACGCCACTACAGCATCATAGAGAAAGGGAAACCACACCAAAGCCCAGTGTGTCCAGGTGCTAGAGACTATGCTTTGGAAAGTGAGCTAGCAAAGGGAATTCCTCTGGGGGTTTCCTAGTTCATGTGCCTCCCAATGTCTCTGAGACAAGGGCAGAATAGGTGTTAACTTTAGCTGACATGTAGAAACTGAGGCACAGGCAGGCTATGTGCCCTGCCCAAGGTCACTCTGGTGATCAGTGGAGAGCCAGGTCTAGGCACAAGGCATCAGAGGCAGAGCAGGCCTCATTTTACAGAGAACCTCCCTTTCACTTAGAGAAGGGGGAGGGATCCAGGTGACTCTCCTGGTTTGGCACAGCCTCTCACCTGGTAATGTCTGTAAAGCTGGGCTGTCCAACATAGTAGCCACATGTGGCCATATAAATGTTAATTAATTAAGTGACATAAAGCTTAATGTTCAGCTCTTCAGTTCCCCTGGTTGTTATTTTCATGTGGCTGGCAGCTCCATGCTGGACAGAGTGAATGCTTGCATCCTTGTACCTCTACACAGAGCTGCTGTATGTAACACACACCTTTAGGGACAAAGATGCTGCGATGGAACACAGCTAGACTTGGGATTGGGAATCCCGGAGCCGTCACCAAGCAGCTCTGTGCACTGGGGCAAACCTTTGGACCTCTGTTTACCCCCGGACCTCCAGATAGCAGACTCTTGATTCTACCTACTCTTCATTGCTAGGACTTCCAGGACGGGCCCTTGATGGAATTAGATCAAGAGAATAAGGTCCCAGGACTTCATTATTTCCTGCAGAAATGCAGTCACTGAATCCAAATTAAATAGCATGCTTCTTATTACTTCAAGGGTTAACATTAGAAACAGCCACAAGAAGAATCTTTCTAAATAAATGCTCTCCAGGAAGGATGGCTGATACTGAAGAGGCTGTCCTCAATGTCCTTCTCATGAGAACTTAAGGGGTAAATTTAGGGTTAGAAACCCTAACTTAGGGTTAGAAAAAAAAGTCTTTCTCCAGAAGAACTGGTATGTTTCCTTTGGCCAAAGAATGAAAACCATATGGCATCCTATGACCTTTAGGCATTAGTTAATGCCTAAGCACAAGAGACCTTTCCTACAACAACTGGAAAAATTGTGCATCCAACACAGAGCTTCTGACCTCTTCTCAGCTTTATCTCCATCCCACAGATAATACAGCTTCAGCAGAAGCCACACGTTGCATCTCTTGAAAGTAGAGCTGAGCTAGGTGTGGTGGTGCATGCCTGTAAACCCAGTACCTGGGAGACTGAAACAGGAAGATAACAGATTTGAGGCCAGCCTTAGAAACTTAGTGAGACATTCAGCAACTTAGCAAGATAATCAGCACCTTAGTGAGAAGATCTCTGCTTCAAAATAAAAAAGGGCTGCTGTTGTAGCTCAGAGGCAGAATGGCCCTGGGTTCAAAAAAGAAGAAAGAAAAGCTAAAAATAAGAACATGCTTAAAAAATTAAATGGTCTAATGATCTTCCCACTATACTGTACTAGGACAATACAAATGTACAATGTGAATAAAAATCACACAGAAGGCGGGATCTCAGCAATTTTAGCACTCTCCCCTCCCTCCATTATCCCTATCAGCAGCTCCAATTAAATTATTTAAGCTTCAATTAATTAAAATAACAATGGCAAGCATATATTGAGTGTCTAAGTCTGCTCAGAGTCAGGCCCCACTGTAAGCACTTTATTAACCTCACAATAACCCCAGGGGAAGGCATGGTGATCATCTCCATTTCCTGGGAAAGGCCACTGAGGCATTTAAAGGTTAAGTAACTGGTTCAAGATCACACAGGTGGCAAATGATAGAGCTGTGATTTCAACCCTGCTTCTGCTCCGTCACTCCATGAGCACTCCTTCAAATATTGACAATGAACATTTTCAAAAGCATCAAGAGAAAACATGACAGAAACACAAAAGTTAAAAAAAAAAAAATTGTGCTTGCTTAGCAAATAGCTTCTAGATTTTATCCCTAGCACCCTTTCAGATCGCCAATCCCGAGTCCTTCCTGTTTAGAAATTCTGGAGAAAGCCAGCCCTTTAATTCTGTCACTTTTCCAACATTTACTCTAAAACTTCCTCAGCATTGTTTTCTGGTGAAATAACCAAAAAGCTTGCCTTCAGCGTAACAATCAACTAAAGCCATGCTGGCGCTCAGCGGAGCTGTTCCTACCTATTACAACTCTGTATTTAACAAGGGCGGGTTGCAAATAATAAAAGGACAATTCAACAGGGGACTGACAATTCCAGTCCTTGCAGCTGTTATGAGTCAATTTAAAAATGAAATCTGCGTGAGTGATTGCAGGGCTCCTTATAAACAAGGTACCTGCCAGGAAACAGTTCCACTTTCTCTTCTCTAGATTTTTCGTCTTCTGGTAGATGCTAACTCTGGTAAGCCTCAGGTTTTTACAATAGTTTATATAATTTTATGTTTTATATGCTTATCAGGACAATCTTCTGTGAACAACAAAAGAAAACAAATCTTTTAAACGTGTTAGGAAAATAATACTAGATTGTGTGTGTGTGTGTGTGTGTTGTGTATACGTGTGTGCATGTGTGTGTGCATGTGTGTGTTTTATTTCTGAGGACTGACAGTGTCGTCAAATTGGCAGAGGTTTGAATTCTGGCTTAGTTCCTCATGAGGTGTGCAGCCTTGGGCAAGTTACTGAACTTCTAAGTTGCATTTTTCTCTTTTGTAAAATGAACTAATTACAGTGCTTTTAGAGGGTTTAATACCTGGTCAAGAGTGGGCACACAAAGGGAGTTTCTTCCCTCTCCTTCCCATAATCAAGTTTGTAAAAAGTGAGTTTCAAAACCAAGTTTCTCTCTTGAAAGTTTGTCTTTTCATTTTTCTTTGGGTTGTGGCTACAAAAGTTTCAGGTGCTTCTATAAAGTGTTACTATACAAACTCTTCTGGCTCTCAGGGGGAAAATGCAGACACAGAGGGGATCAGAAATTCAACCCAAACAAAAGCTTTCTTTAAAAACAAAATGTATTTGAATCCAGTAAAACAAAGCCACAAATTGTTTCTATGAATGCAAATGTTGCAAGTTGCCTTCCCTCACCATTTTTCCTTTACAAAATTCCAGATAAAAATAAAACATATTGCTGGACATAAAATTTTATGTCCCTCAAAAATCAACTTGCTCCCAGGGTCCTCATGAGAACAAGGAAATGAGTAACACTTAGGTCTCACAATCCCAAGATACAGCTTTCTGTAAGAAGTCAATCCAGTGGGACCTGCTTCAACTAGAGGCCACAGCCTGTGTCCCTGGTCTCCAGAGGTGCTGTGCTGTTACGCTGTGGGTTACTGCCTCAAAAACAGAAAGGGGATGTCTTCCCTCCAAGGACATTGTTTTTTGTTTTCACAACTGGACATATCCATAGGACAATTTGTCTGTAAGGAGGAAGAGTTTGGAGGAAAAGTTTGTGAGTGTGTGTGTGTGTGTGTGTGTGTGTGTGTGTGTGTGTGTATTCACAGCTGGATTCGACAGGGCTCTGGCTGTTTGAGGAAGGGGCTCTGTGAATGACAGGGACTTCTGCTCAAAGACTTCCCCCAGAGCCCATAAAGGGATGAGGAAAATGAGCCAGACTCAGAAGACTTTCCTGTAGTGCAAGCCTGACTCCCCTCCTATCACCCACACTGCAGGGGCTGCTTAAACAGGGGGAGCAGCGAGGCCCCCAGGGCCCCAGCCTGACCTGTGCTGGCATCAGGGTTGCTCCCCAGGCCGGGGCACCACCCTGGGGCATCCTGACTTTCACGGTGGCTCCCTAGCTGGTACTAGCTGGTGATGCCCTGGTCACTCCTGCCTCCACTGAGACTGTGGAATGTTAGAATGTTAGATCTGATCCTCTGTGAATTGTTTTTCTTTTCTTCTTCTTCTTCTTCTTTTTTTTTTTTTTTTTGCTAATGAAAGAAGAGGAAGGAAGTAAAAAATGTTAACTTTTGTTGAAATCAGGAAATGTTCAAAGTCAGAGTCCTCCAAGAGAATTAGTCCCTTTGCCCAGCCTACAGAATAAAGACTACAACCCCATCTGTGTACCTGAGAAATTAGAGCTCAGATCGTAGCTCTGGGCAGGGCACAAGGAGGACCAGTTCCAGAGCCTGTGGGAACGGAAGCACACAGAGCAGCAGCCAGTGGAGGGTGGGGTAGGGGTCCACTGCCCTTTGGACCGCCCTACAGGAGCCAGCAACCCCCCCCACACACACACACACTTCTTCTGGCTCCTCCTCCTGACTCCCTAGCCCTCTTGAGTTAGTTATAAATTACTCAGCGGGGTGTGGTGGCACACACTTGTAATCCCAGTACTTGGGAGGCTGAGACAGGAGAATCACAGGTTCGCAGTCAGACTCAGCAATTAGTGAGACCCTGTTTCAAAATAAAGAATAAAATAGGGCTGGGAGTGTAGCTCAGAGGTAGAATGCCCCTGGTCTCCATCCCTAGTACCACAAAAACAAACAAATACTCACTATTAGGGGAAGTTCCCACCCTCCCTCCTCTCTCCAGCCTCAGCAGCCTCAGCCCTTCCTCTGCCCAGGGTTCCAGGTGGGCCCTCTGGCTCAGGTGTGACCCATTAATCTTGTGGGGAAGCCAGAAGCCAGTCAGTGGAGGGAGGGTGTGTACCCCACCTAGCTCCTGCACCTGTGCCATCCCAGGATGGGGCAGGCTGGTGCTAAGAGGTTCTGAGCCTACCTAGCACCCACACTGCCCCCCGCTCACAGGGCAGACTTGGCCATGGAACAAACCCCAGGAAAACAAGAGGCGTGTGGTCCTAATCTTACTTCTGCCATTTACGAGCTCTGTGACCTCGGGCAAGTAGTAGAAGCTATCTAGAGAGAGCCTCAGTTTCCCCAACTGTAAGGTGGAAATTAAGTTTTGACCAGACTCTTTTTTTGTGTGTGTGGTACTGGAGATTGAACTCAGGGGCATTCTACCTCCAAGCTATACCCCCAACCCTATTTTTTACTCTTTATTTTGAAGCAGGTCTCACTAAGTTGTGGAGTGCCTCACTAGGTAGCTGAGGCTGGCCGAGAACCCATATCCTCCAGTCTCAGTCTCCCAAATGCTGGGATTACAAGACTACACCACCACACCCGGCTTGGCCAGACTCTTCATAAAGGCTTTTGGGGGGAAAAATAGGAAGTTCTCCAAGTTAGATTATTTTAATTCAGTGCAACTTCTCTAGACACTTATCGAGTCTTCTATGAGCTGGACACTGCCCATCGCTGGCAATATAAAAATGAAAAGAAAATGCCCCTAAATTCAAGGGTGCAACACATTCTAGAAGGAAGACAGAAACACAGTAGTAAAGCAACAGAAGCCACTGCCATCACTGGTGTGCTGGTGGCATAGCTTGCTATAGGAAATTCAGACAAGGGAAAACTTAAATATGCCCAGAGATGGGGCAGAGAAGGGAGCCAAGTCCACTATGTGACATTATGGGGGTTTGCTTGAGTGCTTTTCCAAGCTCCCAAGATACCCTGTGAAGGAGGCAGGTGCTGCTATCCCCATTTTACAGAGGAGAGACCTCGAGTTCAGAGAGGCAGTCACTCAAAGCCACATACATG
>PVLC010027454.1:0-21813 GCA_004027655.1 Graphiurus murinus
ACCCCCAGTCCTATTTTTTATTCTTTATTTTGAAACAGGTTCTCACTAAGTTGTAGAGGGCCTCACTAAGTAGCTGAGGCTGGCCACTTACCCAGATCCTCCTGTCTCAGCCTCCCAAGTACTGGGATTACAAGCATGCATCACCACGCTCGGCTTACTGCTTTCCTTTCTTTATTCCCTTGAATTATAAATAGGAGCATCCTCTGACTTCAACCTCTATTTCTCTAATAACTTCTTTTGGTTCCTGTGCCAACACATGCCCTTTTTCAGCAATATTATTTTCTCATTTTGATTTTTTCGTGACTATTCTTTTTTTTTTTTTTTTTTTTTTTTTGGTGGTACTGGGGATTGAACTCAGGGGCATTCTACCTCCAAGCTATACCCCCAGCCCTATTTTTTTTATTCTTTAGTTTGAAACAGGGTCTCACTAAGTTTCAGAGTGCCCCACTAGGTAGTTGAGGCTAGCTGTGAACCCAGATCCTCCGGTCTCAGCCTCCCAAATGCTGGGATTACAAGTGTGTGCCACCATCCCCAGCTCTCATGACTATTCTTGCTGGAAAGACTACAGATACTTGGCAAAGATTTTAGAAAAGGTTAGAAAAAAGTAATAGTAAAGATTATTTCCAATGTTAAATGTATCTCCAGTAATTTATTGATTTGGAAAAATATTGTTTTCTCTGGAATTCTCATTAATGTAGAAACCACATTTCTGTCCTGATTATTTACAGGAAGTCCTTTCTATCTTGTGTGCAGCACAGAGAGCCTGCTGAGATGGAGAGTCTCGAGGCTAATACAGAAATGCTCTATGCTGAGACCATCGTAGAAGTGGGCAGAGTTACTTTTGGAGAAGAGAATAGGAAAAGGATGACCAACAGCTATTTGAAAAGAACCCAGAATTCGAGCATCATCCAGGCTATCTGTGCACTGCTAAATTCTGGAGGGGGTGTGATTAAAGCAGAGATTGATGACAAAACCTACAGTTACCAAAGCCATGGACTGGGACAAGATTTGGAAACTTCATTTCAAAAGCTCCTTCCTTCAGGTTCACGGAAATACCTTGACTATATGCAACAGGGGCACAATCTCCTGATTTTTGTGAAATCATGGAGCCCAGATTTTTCCAGCCTCCCACTGAGGATTTGCAGCTTGCGCTCCAATTTATATCAGAGAGATGTGACCTCTGCCATCAACTTGAATCCCAGAAGTGCCCTGGAACTTCTCAGAGAGAAAAAGTCGAGACCCCAAAGAGGTAGACTGAAGTTGCATCCTCAGAAAGTTCTCAACAAACACATCCAGGAAGAGGAAGACATGAAGATGTCTGCCTTGGAATTTTTTAAAAAAGATAAGCTCCTGTATAAGGAGAAGCTCAACTTTACGGAGTCAACACATGTCGAGTTTAAAAGGTTCACCACCAAAAAAGTTGTGCCTCGGGTTAAAGAAATGCTACCTCACTATGTCTCTGCATTTGCCAACACTGATGGGGGCTACCTAATTATTGGGGTTGATGATAAGAGCAAAGAAGTATTTGGATGTAAGAGAGAAAAAGTGAACCCTGACTCATTAAAAAAAGAAATAGAAAACTGCATAGAAAAGTTGCCTACATTTCACTTCTGCTGCACGAAACCCAAGGTGAATTTCACTACGAAAATCTTGAATGTGTACCAAAAAGATGCCCTGTATGGTTATGTCTGTGTGGTTGAAGTGGAGCCCTTCTGTTGTGTGGTGTTTGCAGAGGCTCCAGATTCCTGGATCATGAGGAATAATTCTGTCACAAGGCTGACAGCTGAGCAATGGGTGGTCATGATGCTGGACATTCATTCAGGTAAAGGGGAGGCAAGTCATTGTCCAGGGAGGAAGGGAGGAGCCCCCTTCTTTGCCTTTTGTGGGTATTCAGTCATGTATTTTTGTTAAAAAATAGAAATTTGGTTTTGCTAACAAAGCTTTTGTCATGACAGTGTTGTTTTTCTAATTATTTTTTTAGTTCCAAAGACTCAGAATCTGAGCTCTTTGAGGTCAAGAAATGCTTGGATTTCAGTCGGTTTGGGAAAATTTATAGTAACTCAGAAGCCATGAATTAGTGAAAGTTTCCTTCTATGTACCATAAAAGTCTATTGAAAAATATTTTGTGAGCCAGGTGTGATACACACCTAGTACTTGAGAGGCTGAGACAGGAAGGATTGCAGGTTCAAGGCTACCCTCAGCAACTTAGGGAGACCCTGTTTCAAAACAAAAAATAAAAAGGGTTGGGGGTTAGCTTGGAAGTAGAATGCCCCTGGGTGGTTCTATCCCTAGTACCACCACCAAAAAAAAAAAAAAAAGTGGGCTTTTTACCCCCAGCCCTATTTTATTTTTTATTTTGAAACAGAGTCTCACTAAGTTGCTGAGGGCCTTGATAAATTTGCTGAGGCTGGCCTCGAACCTGAGATCTTCCTGTCTCATCCTCCCAAGTACTGGAATTACAGGCATGTGCCACCATGCCTGGCTACACCAAGTATTCTAAAGGAAACATTTTTGACAAACGTGAACTGTTTTTGTAACATTGAGATCTCATACCTTACACCCTGGTGGGCTTGGTGCACCACCAAGTCAGGGTAAATGATGTAAAAGGAAATACTAGGGCAGGAGATGGCAATGAGGGAGGAGGACTCCTAGTGCTTTCACTTTTCTTATAGTTTTGTTTGGAATTGTCTTGATGATTCCTAATAAATCCATACAGGATTTATAACTGAACTAAGCTTATCTGTTTGCCTTCAGGGTCAGTTTGATAAATTTGATCAAAGAAGCTTGTATCATTGGATCAAGACTTTAATGGTTAGAGAATTTTATTGGATCGTTCTCCTTCTTGTCCTAAAGTTAAATTTGTTTAAATTCACTTTCTCCCTCTCTTACTCCACCTCCTCCCCCTCATACTCACACACACATACCAACATAGAGATCCTAGCACTTTTGATTTCATCTAACCTTGGACAGATACTTCAACAACTCCAACAGTAAAAACAACCTGTGTTTAACCTCTGCTGATGCCCTCTTAGATATGACCTGGAATCAAAATTTTCAAGTTGGAAGGAAACTTAGGGATCCTCACCTCACTCTGGCGTGTGAGAGAAGTGAAATGACTTGCCCGAGTCACGCAGTGAGTGACAATATGGCGACCCCTGCGGCAGTTCAGACTTCCTTTCCTGACTTGCAAACCGTTTGAGGCACTAGGAGTGTGACCGCAGCTCAGGCACCATACACAGCACATGTCTCTGACAGGAAGAACAGTGCAACAGTTCCTCTACTTTCCATTTGTATTTTTGTCTGAAACAACCTTCCATGTCATTGTTTAGCTCCTTCCTGTGTAGCCACAGACTACAGCGATCACCTGACTTCATCAGCTTCATCTGCACTAAAAACCCCAGCATATCCCAGAAAAGTCCTGGAATTTAAGGGGGCTCTGCAACAACATTTGTTTCCAGGTATTTCCTCTTGATTTCAGCTGAGGGGACTATTTGTTTTGTAAAATTAAGTTGGGCTAGGCACAGTGGTGCGTGCTTGTAACCCTAGTATTTGGGAGGCTGAGTTAGAAGGTTCAAGGCCAGCCTCAACAACTTAGACCTTCCACAACTTTATTTTTATTTCAAAATAAAAAATAAAAAGGGTTAGGGGTAGGGATAGCTCCGAGGTAGACTCCCTCTAAGTTCAATCCCCATTACCTCTTCCCCACAAAAAAAAAAAAAAAAAAAAAAAAAATTACTATTCTAAAAGAAAGCTCTTAATGTCTCAAAAACATCAAGTTCATTAAAAGCCCTTAATAGGAAAGAGTACCTTCCCAGTAGTTGCTGACCATCTGGTGTTGAGGAGAAGACAGTAGGAGGCTATTCTGAGACACCCCACCCCCAGCTTTTCCTGTGCTAGAGCTACCCAAAATGAGAACTTCTAATTGCAGAAGTCCCAGACTGTGAAAAGGGAGTGCTCTCTTTGCAACAGGGAAACCCGTGACTACAGTCACTCCTCCCTACCATGTAGCAGGAATACCTACTCTATATTTTCATAAGTGTTGGTAACTCACTTATATTCCTCAAATTTTCAGTGACTCCGGAAGAGATACAATTTAAACCACAATCCCTCTGTAAGAAGCTATTCTCAGATCATGAAGGACTGGAGGAATTAATGAAGACACAGATATATCCTTGCTCTCAGGGGATTGTGATACTTTCTAGAAGCTGGGCTGGTGATGTTGACTTAAGGAAAGAGCAGAACGTCCTGTGTGATGCTCTTCTGATAGCAGTGAACAGGCCCCTGGCACTCTACACAGTCTTAAGAGACTCCAGTTGGACTGGAAGACTTGAATATGCCCGAAACACTGCTCGTCAGTTAAAGCAGAAACTGCAAACTGTTGGTGGCTACACAGGGAAAGTGTGCATCATCCCAAGGCTGATAGACCTGACCAGCAGACAGTGTAGACCTGGGGAATTTCTCTTGCACTACCCTCAATCTTACAGGCTCGCTGATGGGGATGAAATGAAGGGCTTGTTGCAGGCTCTTGTGGTTGTCTTGCTGTGCTCTAGATCTCTTCTGAGTCACCAGCTGGGTTGTGAGTTTTTCAACTTGCTTGTAGCGGAGCAGTGTGAGTCACTTTCCAGGACCCTTTGGGAAACCCGGGAATTGTTCATCTACTGCTTTCCTGGAACAAGGAAGACAGCCCTAGCAGTAAAGATCATGGAGAAAATCAAGGACTTCTTCCACTGCAAACCAAAAGAGATCCTCTATGTTTGTGAAAGCGACTCCCTAAAGGATTTTGTGATGTAAGAATTTTACCAACTAAAGTAAAAAACAAACAGTCTTTTCATCAGTGCCACAAAAGTAATTTTTGTTTTCATTTTAAGATTTTGCAATGCACCAATTATATTTTCAAAGTATTAGGTATCAGCCAGGCATGGTGGCACACACTTATAAGACAGGAGGATCATAGGTTCAAGGACAACCTCAGCAAAACAGTGAGACTCTCATCAATCTAGTGAGACCCTGTTTTCAAATAAGAAATAAAATTGGGCTGAGAGTATAGCTCGAAGGTAGAATGCCTCTGGGTTCAATCTCTACAATCCCTAGTACCCTCCCCCCCAAAATACTAGATATATGCAATTTCCCCCTCTTAAGAACTGTGTGTGTGTGTGTGTGTGTGTGTGTGTGTATACACACACATACTATAAAGGAAAACTGAGCAAAGAGAGGCACAGCACCCACCCCAAAAAAACCCTAAAGATGTTTTAGGTTTTGTACAAGTAAGTAAAGAAATAGAATTTGCTTTAGAGGAATTTGAATTAGCATTTACCTCTTGTGCTTATATAAATTCGTACATGCCTCTAGATGACTGTTCTCCAGCTCTAAAAAGGACAGAAAGCAAAGAAATGGTTGTAACAGGTGTAAACTACTTTTGAGACTTCATTAGCTGGAAGGATCTCATCTTCAAGGATTGTCAAGCAGCAGAAATGAACAACTAATAGAAATAATAAAAATCTCTGACCTATTTTATTTTATTTTTATTTACTTATTTATTTATTTTTGCGGTACTGGGGATGGAACCTGGGGGCATTCACCTCCAAGCTACAGCCCAAGCCCTATTTTTTATTCTTTATTTTTGACACAGGGTCTCACTAAGTTGCAGAGGGCCTCACTAAGTAGCTGAGGCTGGCCGAGAACCAGGATCCTCCAGTCTTAGCTGGGATTACAAGCGTGTGCCACCATGCCCGGCTCTCCTACCTATCTTATATCAAAGAAAATTTCACATGCAGATTTAACTAGATAGCCCCAAAGAGTTGGGTACAAAATTCTGCATTCTGTCAGGTAAGTTGTAAGTAGAACAGTTTTGTGGTTTTCATAACATTACTGTATTGGCAAATCAGCCTGTAGGGAATTAGCCCAATCCAGAGAGTAATGAGGACCGTGTTCCCTTTGTCTGTCTACCTGAAACCCTGCTCTTTTTCATCCTTACAGTCAGCAAACCACCTACCAAGCTGTGACCCGGAAAAGCTTCATGCAAGGGGAGTTCCCAAAGACTAGACACATAGTGATGGACGAGACTGAGAATTTCTGCAGTAAATATGGCGACTGGTACACGAAGGCCAGGAGCATCACTCACCCAAAGGCGAGGCGGGCTGGCGGTGAAGACCTTCACCATGGGGTCCTCTGGCTTTTTCTGGACCCTTTTCAAGTCCATCATGCAGATGTCAGTGGCCTCCCCCCTCCCTCTGCTCAGTTTCCCCGGAAAACAATCACCAACGGAATCCACTGTGCTCTGGAAATAGCACAGGTCATGAAAGAAGAAATGAAGAGGATCAGGGAAAACCCCCCCTCCAACATGTCTCCGGACACACTGGCGTTGTTCCGGGAAGCTGCCTACGAGGAAGCAATGTGTGCGCAGGCTCTGCCGGGGGTGTGTGAGACCAAGACTAACCTGACGGCAGAACAAATAGCACGCTACGTAGCAGAAAGATGCCACAGCCTGTTTCAGTGTGGTTATCTGCCCAAAGATGTAGCCATTCTCTGCAGGAGAGGGGAGGACAGAGGACACTATAAGCTTGCACTGATAAAAGCAATGGAATCAGTCAGGGACCATGGAGAGACAGAGGTCGTGTTCAGCCAGGCCACTGGGGTTTGGGGCAATCACATTGTTTTAGATGGCATTCAGCAGTTTTCAGGCCTACAGAGGAATATTGTGTTTGGGCTTATTCCAGAATGTGCCCAGTCAGAGGAATTTCACAAGCTCTGCTTTGCCTCAAGAGCCATTCAACACCTCTACCTCCTTTATGAAAAGAAGACAGCCTTCTGAAAATTGCTATAAAGAATACAGGAAGCCAGAAAAAGCAGACTCTCCTTCCAGGCAGGTGGCAGCTACACCTCTTTATAAGCAGGGAAACCAAAACACGTCAGTATGACCTGGAGCCACAGAAATGTCTCTTGGGCTGACCCTTCACTCTGCAGTGGCACTGCCCTCTCCCTTGACGTGTTTCCTCCCTGTGCAATTACAGCAAACTTAGAATTGGCCCCCTGCCTTCAGTGTTCTGAGCCCAAACTAGAAACCCAAGCAGGTTATCCTCTAATAGAGAATTGCTTTTATGAAAGCTTCTGCTAACATACCTCCAGGGAGTCCCCACAGCCTTCAAACCAAACCAGTCTTTCAGACTTTCCATGATGTGCCCTGACTTACTTTCCTAACCACATCGTCTCTTGTGTTTCTAATGCACCCCAGCTTCACTGGCCTAATTTGGGGGGTGGGTAATAGGGTACCCTTCAGAGATCCTAACACTAACCCTTGAGACTGGGTGTCTCAAGGGCAGCACCTTGACTAGTATCCCAGGTGGTTATTGGTCTCAAGCTTTACAAGTCCAGAGCTTGATTTCTTCTTTGCACCACATTTAGATCTATCTCTTGGGGATGGCTTTATGCTAACCAAGGCCAACACATGAACAAAGATGACACTATATTAATCTACAGGGAAGATTGCAATTACAAGTAGTCTAAGGACTTTTGCTAGTCTGTGTATTCAACAATGACACAGGAAGCCAAATTATCTGAGCAGAGCCTTGCAGTAAGGAGAGCTGGTAATTGGATTAAAATTTAAAGTATTCAGACTACACTAGACTATAATATTAACTATTAATATTAGACTGCTAATGTTAGACTTAAAAATCTGTAATATTAGATTGCAGTTATTTCTTTTCTTATTTACTGTTTGGTACTAGGGATTGAAGCCAGGGGTATTGTACCTCTGAGCTACACCCCGCCTCCGCCCTATTTTATTTTAATTATTTGTGGTACTGGGGATTGAACCCAAAGGTGTTCTACCTCCAAAGTAATCTTCAGCCCTTTTAATTTTTTGTTTGGAAACAGGATCTCTCTAGGTTCCTGAGAGTCTTGCCAAATTTCTGAGGCTGTCCTTGAACCTGTAATCCTCCTGTCTCAGTCCCCCAAGTACTGGGATTACAGGTGTGCACTACCTCATCTAGTTACTTTTTATTTGAAAACAAGGTCTTGCTAAGTTGCTGAAGCTGTCCTCAAACCTGCAATCCTCCTATCTCAGCCTCCCAAATACTGGGACTACACACATGCACCACTATACGTGGCTAGATTGCAATTATTTCAATTATTTCTTTTCTTTTCTTTTTTTTTTTTGCGGTACTGGGGGTTGAACTCAGGAGCATTCTACCTCCGAACTATACCCCCAGCCCTATTTTTTATTCTTTATTTTGAAACCGAGTCTCATTAAGTTGCGGAGTGACTCACTAGATAGCTGAGGCTGGCCGCGAACCCGGATCCTCCGGTCTCAGCCTCCCGAATGCTGGGATTACAAGCGTGCGCCACCATGCCCGGCTCTAGATTGCAATTATTTCTAAAATAAATTTATTTCCATCACAAGAGCTAGACTGGTCAGGTTTATAAGCTAAAAGAAAATTTAGAATGTTCAGAATGACTAGTTGTTCAATATTCTCTGCCTCAGGTGGACTTTTTTTCTCTCCTAGTTTCTAAAGTTTCTGGGTTGACCCCTTATCTTTCCCCTCACTTCCCTCAACACATACACTCTTTTGCTTACCTTCATTCTCTACATAGGTTGATACACTCATGTAGGCTAGACATCCTTACACTGTTGCTGCCCTGGAAAGTAGTCTGTCCATAAGAGGTCTTGTACATCTCAAATCCCTTCCATTATGATTTGGTGTTAATGTTATGATCTAACACTCAGAGTTCTTTTATAGGGAGCTTAGCTGGCAACTGTATCATGTATACCACCCATACATGTTCCTGATTCCTGGCGTGTGCTTGTGCTGTTTTCTATCTTTAAACATTTTTATGTTGCTTCTACTTTGAAGTCCTTACTTGTCAATCAAGTCCTTGTTCAAATACCCACTTCTTCCACTGAACTTTCACCAACCTGGGAGTTAAACACAGTCTCTCCTTTCTTGGCCTTTCTATTGACTTAGAAAGAATATGTTGATGATGGTATCCAACTCATTCCACACTGTGCCAGAGAAGTTATTGTTGTCCTAGCAGAATCTATTTAATACATTCTTGTCACATCTCCTTTTCAATGTATGTGAAACATATTAGACATAAAATCAGTTTCCTTTCTCTAGTCAGCTCCCCAAATGGCTAAGCCAATCCCATGCCCTTCAATACAATCTTGCTTTTGTAAGGATTTTGTTTTGTTTGTGTTTGTGTTTGTGTTTTTTTGTTTTTTTTTTTTTTTTTTTTTTTCTCGGTACTGGGGGTTGAACTCAGGGGCATTCTACCTCCGAGCTGAGGCTAGCCATGAACCCGGATCCTCCAGTCTCAGCCTCCCAAGTACTGGGATTATGAGCTTGAGCCACCATGCCTGGCTTCCAGACTGTTTTTAACTTCTAGAAATACTTAGGATGCCTTGATTGATGCTGGGGAGGTTTAAATCCAGGAAAAAACTGTGGACGTGCTCCTTTGACTATAACTTCAGATAAAGCCTTCCAGAACTGGGAGAGCAGCTGGACTCCCAGCAGCTCCTTAGCTGCCTTTCCACACTGCTCTGGCCCACCAGAGGCACCCATCTGAACCTAGGGCCAGCTGTCCTGGACACGAGTTGAACAGACAAACCTCTCCCCTACCTCCCACTGCTCCAGGTACTTGGCATTTCATTTTTTTCTACTTTGCCTTGATGTGATGGGCAAAATTATTAGTTTAATGAAATAACTAAGATAAAAGGGTTGTTCCTGTGAGAAGCTTTTAAAATTTACTTTTAAAAAGGAGAGTAACATAGCCAGGCACAGTGGTGCATGCCTGTAATCTCAGTCCTTGGGAGGCTGAGACAGAAGGATGCAAGTTCAAGGCCAGCTTTAGCAAGTTAGTGAGACCCTGTTTCAAAATTTAAAGGGGGGAGGTTAAGGGTGTAGCTTGGAGGTAGAATGCTCCTGAGTTCAATTCCCAGTACAAAAGAGAGAGAGAGAGAGAGAGAGAGAGAGAGAGAGAGAGAGAGAGAGAGAGAGAAATGTAAAATGTAATTTTGAGAAATGGAGAAAGGAAAATTAAAAGGTTTTAAGTAATCTCATTATCAAGATATAAAATTTTCTGTTTTGCTTATTTATTTCCATCCTTTGTTGATATGAAAAATACTTTTACATAGTTAAGATCAAGTTGTAAAATCAATTTGATATCCTGTCTGTGTGCTTTTTGGATTTTTTTGGATTTGACTTTTTTGTGAGGAATTGCTATAGATTGTATTATTATTCCAAATAACTCGTTCCTCTCTTTATCTATACCCTTTGTAGTTGCTAACATTAGAGCTAGAGATAGTTTCCTATCCTTGGTCATATGACTTGATTTGGCCAATGAAATGTTAGTAGTTGTGAAGTTGTAAGTGTGTTTTTAGTACTGAATTTCCTTTCTTGGGGTTCTGCTATTTTCGTATAAAGAACATGTCCTAGGTACCTCATCAGTCACCAAGGAATGAGAGACATAGGAAGCCAACATCAACTCAGCTCATGGCCTGGAGGCAAGTTCAACCAATCGCAACTTGATCGCGCAAAACCCAGCTGGCCTGAAAATGTATGGATGGGAAATAAATGTTTATTATATTATGACTGAGCTTTTGAGGTTGTTTGTTTAGTAGCAGTAGTTAACTAATGCAGGCATCTCTCCATGTTTTGGAGTGGTCTTCAAAATTATCATTTTTAGTGGTTGCACAACATCCTAGCCAGATCATGAAATTTCAATAATCACTCCCTTACTATTTGTGTCACTAGCAATGTCACGTTATTAAAATTAAACCAAGCCGGGCGTGGTGGCACACGCTTATAATCCCACTACTTGGGAGGCTGAGACCGAAGGATTCAGGTTCACACCCAGCCTCAGCTACTTAGTGAGGCTCTCCGCAACTTAGTGAGACCCTGTTTCAAAATAAAGAATAAAAAATAGGACTGGGGGTATAGCTTGGAGGTAGAATGCCCCTGGGTTCAGTCCCCAGTACCACCAAAAAAAAAAAAAAAAAATTAAACCGGGCTGGGAGTGTAACTTAGAGGTAGAATACTCCTGGGTTAATTCCCAGTATCACCAAAATAAATAAAAATAAATAAATAAATCACAAAATTAAAACTGGCATATGGACATACAACTTTTTCCTTTTCTGGTATGTTTATAAGTCCCCTAGAAATGGGATTTCTGAATCAAAATGGTGGCCTAAACGAAAGAATCACTTTATCTGACAGGAAATGTATAGAAAACCCGGTCACTGTTATTAAGAACATTATATATTGCCTCAAATAAGAGAATGAAATGCTGACATCCACTTCTGATGACAAAAATAGGCATTCAATTCATATCTCAGAAATAGGAGACTCTGCAGGGAAGCACGGAAAGAAAAACCAAAGCTCATCACCCTTACCTAGGACTTCAGAAGAAGAAATAACCTGGAGAAGTTCCAACAGGAACACAACTTATGTAACTTTGACAATGTATAGGAAAAACCTCTTGAAACTGATAACAGTCTCAGACCAAAAAAAAAAAAAAAAGATGGCCCTGGCATGAACAGGACTTTTTTTTTTTTTTTAAATGTGCTTTTATTGGTGCATTATCATCTCACATCATAATAGAAATCATGTTGACATTGAAATACATGCACACAGCACTTGGTGTCCCCCCCCATCTCCTGTCTCCCCACTTCCCATATAGAGGACTGAGACTGATATTGGGATTTTCACATATGTACACACAGTCGATGTTAGTGTTTTTTGTTGTTGTTTGTTTGTTTGTTTGTTTTTTAAGATAAACTCTAACGTGGAGAAACCCATATAAGAAGAAAGGAGAGAGTGGTGAGGTAAAATTAGATCTGTGGAGAAGAGCTGCCCTAGTTTCCCCAAAGTTTGAGACCAGCCTTAGCAATTTAGTGAGACTCTCAGCAACCTAGAGAGACCCTGTTTCAAAAAAAAAACAACAAAAGAATTTTAAATGGCTAGGGTTATAACTTAGATAACTTTAGAGGTAGAATGCCTTTGGGTTCAATCCCTAGCACCAACCAACCAACTAACAAACAAACATAAAATCCTTGGTTTGGTAATCTCAACTCTGAGAATTTATAATATTCAAAAACTACTCTCTGAAGTATCTTGGAGCCTCCAGAGTATATAAGAATACTTGTGAGCTGGGCATGGTGGTGCATGCTTGTAATTCCAGCATTCGGGAGGCTGAGACCGGAGGATCTGGGTTCGAGGCCAGCCTCAGCTACCTAGTGAGGCACTCCGCAACTTAGTGAGACCCTGTTTCAAAATAAAGAATAAAAAATAGGTCTGGGGGTGTAGCTCGGAGGTAGAATGCCCCTGAGTTCAACCCCCAGTACCGCAAAAAAAAAAAAAAAAAAAAGAATACTTGTGTTTGCATTGGGGGTGCCCTGGCAAGCTCTCATCACTGGAGATCATTAGCCTCCACTGTAAATGAAAACACCTGAGCAGTCTATATTTTTTGGCCATTTCGGTCATATGAATTTCTTGTTCTGCAAAGCTCAGGATGAGTCTCTGGTCATATTCCTGACTTGTCCAATGTCAGGAGATCTACCAGATCTCCTCTAAAACTGCTCAATTTTGTCTTCTCCCACCGCAACCTTGGAGGCACTTCCTGGCGGTTTAGAATGTAAAACCTGACCCTCCTTCCTTTAAAATACTTTAGAAATATACATCTGAGGTCGAGGCAGGTCTTGCTGGTAAACAAATGAAAAGGCCACTTAGAGAGTTCCAAGAAGGGTATTTCCCCTCTGAACCCACCTCTTCCACAAGGGGAAGTAGAGACCCTTGGCTGACTCATTCAATAACTGCAGCTGACAGAAGGCAAACATGATTTCAAAATAAAGGGGGCCAGTCCTTAATTTGATCCCTTCTTCCTTTCTTGACCTAAAACATAAGTGAAGAATGAGGATTTAAAACATAGCCACAGCTGGGTGCAGTGGCACACGCCTATCATCCCAGTACTTGGGAGGCTGATGAGGGAGAATTGCAGGTTTGAGGCCACTGCATGGTAACTTAGCAAGACCCTGTTTCAAAATAAAATATAAAATAGGGCTGGGGGTGTATCTCAGAGGTAGAATGGCCCTAAATAAATAAAAAATAACACAAAGGCAATTTTCTCTTATTATTATTTACTACTTCAGAATTATCTTGGCCACTTGCATTTAAAGTTTGCCTTTATCCCTGCTTTAATCAGAGGAGGCTGTCTTCTTCCCCCAGTTGTGCAGCTGGGAAAAGGCACCGGAGGTGGAGGCGGTGAGAGAAGCAGGGGCTCCCTTCCAGGCCAGGCAGACAGGACAAACCCAACAAGTCAAAATGCCTTTATGACCCCATTCCTGTCTCCTCTCATATATAGGATTACAGCTAATATATATTAAGTGCTTACTATGTGCCAGACATTGTGAAAATTGTTTTAACTATATCTTTTGATCTCCAGCCACCCTTTGAACTATGCATAGCAGTCCTAGGTAAGGCAGAATAAGGTACTATTAGAAGCTTGAGTCTTAGAGTCAGATTGACCCTGGCCTTGAATTCTAACTCTATTTTGTTGTTGTTGTTTTGGTTTTGGTTTTGGTACTGGGGATTGAATCAAGGGCCATTCTACCTCCAAGCTATGACCACCAGCTTTTTTTTTTTTGCGGTACTGGGGACTGAACTCAGGGGCGTTCTACCTTTGAGCTATACCCCCAGACCTATTTTTTATTCTTTATTTTGAAACAGGGTCTCACTAAGTTGCTGAGTGCCTCACTAGGTAGCTGAGGCTGGCCGCGAACCGGGATCCTCAGGTCTCAGCCTCCCAAATGCTGGGATTACAAGCGTGCACCACCATGCCTGGCTTGCCAGCTATTTTTAATTTTGAAACAGAGTCACACTAAGTTGCTGAGGGGCTCACTAAGTTGCTGAGGCTCACCTTGAACCAGTGATAAACATGTGATCCTCCTGTCTCAGCCTTCCAAATATTGGGATTACGGTTGTGTGTCACCATTGTAAGGATGGTGCAGGACATGTCACAGACACCAGGGTGGAAAGAAGGGTTTACTGTTGGGCAGAACAGACAAGGCTATCTCCAGCTAGCGAGAGAGAACAGCCGCATTGTCCTTTTTAGTACAGGTTTTATAGGAAGCCCACTAGCAGGAAAATCTGTTAGGGGCAGGGTTGACATTTTGCAAAAGGTTAGTCATGGTCACCTGATTTCTGAGAAAGCCAGTTTGGGGTTCCAGGAAAAGGAAATCGAATCTGACTGCAATGGCAGATAATTTAAAATGACTGTACTTATATCACTCATGCCAATGCCAATAATCATGCCGGGTGCAACTCTATTCTTACATGGCTGTATGACCTTGGGCAGGTTACTTTACTCCTGTAAGAGTCCATCTTGTCATATGTAAAATAGAGATAAAAATTCATTCCTGTTCTTGAAAATAAAGACAAGGATTGAAATAAATACTACATTTAAATAAAGCCTGGTATATAGAAAACTGTTCATACATTTTGGCCCTTATTAGCTCTAATTTATGGTTGAGAAAGCTGTGACTTAAAAGGCAAATACCTTACCCAAGATCACAGAATTAGTAAGAGCTTATCCAGGCTCCAAACTCACGCCTGTCTGACTACAAAGTCCACGTTAGCCTTGCTCTTCTTCCAGCCTCTACAACAAAGTAAAAGGCAGGAGTCGCCACATTGACTGTGGGGTCCTCCCGACAAAGGGGGCTCCTACCCTAATCTCCCTGGAGCGTCTACCCGGAAAGGGGGGTTCCCCGTGGAAAAGAAAGGTGGCGCCGCAATGAACACACGGCGGGGACTGAGCATCAGAGGACTCATCCGTTTATTACATGATGGGCAAAGAATTATATAGAGCAGAGCTTGAGGGCTGTCTCCTGATTGTGGGGCCAATCAGGGTAATTGTTATCTTGGTCATGCCTCTTTGGCCCAGTCAAAAAGCTGATCACGCGCTGGTCATGCTACCAGGGACCTATCAAAGTCTTGATCACCCTGAGGAGACATCCCTCGTCCAATCCTGGTCTCTGGTAAACACTCTTAGGTCTCCGCCCTCGCCACTTCCCCTCTGCGCCATCTTTGATGCCTTTTTTTCCTTTCCATCGAGCGGGGCTACCGCCTTCTCTTTGGGGATCTTTCCCCACAATTGCCAGTAATCTATTTGACTTTATGTTGAGACTAGGATTGTATGCACTTAGAACATTTGTGATCTTTTTTTTTTTTTTTTGCGGTACTGGGGGTTGAACTCAGGGGTATTCTACCTCCGAGCTATACCCCCAGCCCTATTTTTTATTCTTTATTTTGAAACAGGGTCTCACTAAGTTGCGGATTGCCTCACCAAGTAGCTGAGGCTGGCCGCGAACCCGGATCCTCCGGTCTCAGCCTCCCGAATGCTGGGATTACAAGCGTGCGCCACCACGCCTGGCAACATTTGTGATCTTAACCAAATTGGTTATACTTAGCTTCTAAAAGTTTTCTCCAAAATTAATGCAATTGTGCAAGTGAATTACATAACAGGAAGTATTTAGAGAAAAGCATTTCCTCCACTAAGAAACTAAAAAAAAAAAAAAATTACAGAAATATTGAAAAATAGAGAACCACGAAAGAAAACTCATCCCTTTTCCTTACCACCACACACGCAGCTGTTTGTATTTTTGTTTATTCATTTCCACTGTTAGTTCATCCACAAATATTCTCTCGCAGAGTTGTAATCGTGGGGTACATTCCATTTTGTATCCTGTTTGGGCTGATAGTCCCCGTGGCCCCTGTCCACTCTGCACCCTCCCAAACGGTAGCCCGGGCGTTCTTCGTGGCTGTAAGGAGAGATGGCTCTCCCTAGTGGAGCAGGGAGGGGCAGTTCTCAGTTCAGCAGAGTGCCTCGCCTTCCAGCAAGTGTTGCTTTTTATGCATGGCCAGACAAACAGGCTGGGGACACAGCACAGAGGGGACACCAGCAGCACTCTCTTTGTCTCTTTGACTGTGCCAGTCCTCAGGAGAGTTTCTTTTCTTTTTTTGGGGGGGGGGTACTGGATATTGAACCCAGAGGTGTTCTACCTCTGAGTGACATCCCCAGTCCTATTTTATTTTTTTTAATTTGAAACAGGGTCACACTAAGGTGTGGAGGGTCTCTCTAAATTGCTGAGGTATCCTCGAACCTGTGATCTTCCTGTCTCAGCCTCACAAGTATTGGGATTACAGGCATGCACGACCACGTCCGGCTATGACTAAGATTTAAAATGGAAACTATAAGATCTCTGTTTGCTTCTGCCTGAATGTTTATTCCTATGTGTGGTGCCTTGTACAGGCTGCTACAAGGTGATAAGTAGCAGAAACTTAATCAGGATGATACTAACAGTACTAGCAGACATATCAATAACAGGCTCCGGCAGAGATTTCTCCTCCTCCTCCTGCTTCTCCTTCTTCTTTCTTCCTGTGTTACTGGGGATTGAACTCAGGGATGGTCTACCTCCGAGTTGCACTACCAGCCTGATATTATTTTTATTTGGAAACAGGATCTCGTTAAGTTGCAGAGGCTGGTCTCAAACTTTCAATCCTCCTGTCTCAGCCTCCCAAGTACCGGGATTACAAGTGTATGCTACCATGCCCAGCAGAGATTTCTTCTTTAACTTTTTGTTGTTGTTGTAGTGCTGGGGATTGAACCCTGGGTCTTATGCATACTAGACAAGGGCTCTACCACCGAGCTACTGACCCCAGCCCTACTAGCAGGATTTTCAACTGGGTTCCAGCTACAACTGTCTGGACTATAGAGGCTGCTAGAAAAATTAAGTGAGGTTCTGGATGTAGTGGCTCATACCTGTAACCCCAGTACTTGGGAGGCTGAGACAAAGGTCGCAGGTTGGAGGACAGCCTCCGCAAAATCCGCAGTAACTTAGTGAGACCCTGTTTCAAAACAAAAAAATAAACAGGACTAGGGGTGTAGCTCAGAGGTAGAATGTTCTTGCTTTCAATCTCCAGTGTAACAAAAAAGAAAAAGAAAAAAGAAAGAAAGAAAAGGAAAAATTAAATGAGAAAGTCTGTGAGATGCCCTGCTTAATTCTCTGACTCATCTCTGCTAGTTTCTTTCTTGATTGCTTGCAGGTTTTCTTGCTCCCTTTCCCCCTTTCCTCACTAACAAAAAAAATTTTTTAGTAACTCGTTTATTGTATAAAGTAAAACGCCCTTTTCTCCCCATGTTCTTCCTCCACTATTGGATTCCCTAGAGGATAACAGTTTGGTGAGTATCCAAAAAATATTTTTCATAGTACTGTTCTCCAAGGGATTTAAAGTGTTTCTTCTGCTAAACAGTTTCTTTTTTTTTTTTTTTTTGTGATATTAGGGATTGAACTCAGGGGCATTCTGCCTCTGAGCTACAACCCCAGCCCTATTTTTTATTCTTTATTTTGAAACAGTGTCTTACTAAGTTGCAGAGGGCCTCACCAAGTAGCTGAGGGGGGCCACTAACCTGCGATCCTCCTGTCTCAGTCTCCTAAGTACTAGGATTACAAGCGTGCACCACCATGCCTGGCTAAACAGTTTCTTTAGTCTCAGTCAAAAACTTTCCCCATGTATTAAAGTGATCAATTCTAAAAGTATAACAATAAAGTAAATTAAAACAACAACAAAAAAGTGATAAATTTTTACTGATAAACAGGATATACGTATATTTCCCCCTTGAGGCCAGAAAGGCGGGCACCGAAGGGGCGGAGCATTCTGATATAGTTTTCTGAGAAGCGGAAAACTAAAAAGGCGGGAAAATTCTAGTTTCGCTTTTAGATAGTAAAAACCTTGGCATTCTTCCCAGACTCCATTTTTTTCTTGGAGCTCAAATTTCGGAACTATTTATTCTCTCTAACGTTTACGACCACCCTCAGTCCGGTTGCGGTCACCCCAGCAAGTCGGAGGTCCTGAAGCTTTCTCCTCTTTTTAGCACTCCAACTCTGTAGAATCTTTTAATTCCCAAGGTAAGTACAGATTGTCTGGAGAGATGCAAGTCATGCTGATTCAACAGAAAGGATAGTTTCAAAAGAGATCATAGAACTCTAAGATGAAAATCCACTCTGTGCCAGCTATTTGTGAGGCTGAGACTAGCCTAGGAAAAGATCAAGGACAGCCTGGGAAAAGTGAGACCATTGCAAAATTAAAAATAAAAAGGGCTGGGGATGTAGCTCAGCAGTAAAATGCCCCTGTATTCAATCCCCAGTACTGCAAAAATAAAAAAATAAATCCCACCCTTCCTGATATTTTCACTTTATGGCAAGAGAGGCTGGAGTGGACACACGAAGTCCACATTTCTCTTAATTACATGAAATAGACAATGAAGAGAACTGGGCCTTAGATAGGACTTATCTTTTATTTACTTATTAATTTTGGGGAGTTTTTTTTTTTTTTTGCGATACAGGGAATTGACCCCAGGGGCAATGTACCTCCGAGCTACATCCCCAGTCCTATTTTTTATTCTTTATTTTGAAACAGGCTCTCACTAAGTTGCGGAGGGCCTCACTAAGTAGCTGAGGCTGGCCACCAACCCAGATCCTCCAGTCTCAGCCTCTGAAGTTCTCAGATTACAAGCACGCACCACCAAGGACTTACCTTTTAGATGAGGCCAGGAATGCAAGATGTAGGAGTTTAGTCCCCAGCAAGCTGGCTGAGGTCTCAGACTGAGAGAGATGTGGGCAAGGTTTTCAAAGGTCTAGGAAATAAACTTTCAGATGGGACAAGGGAGGAGCTAGAGACTGAGGGGGAAGGGAAGCCTTTGAAGAAATCACCCAATTGGTTGATCTTTATGAAAAAGGTGTTTTTGCTTTTCATGATGTATGCACTGTTTTGGTTTCAGGAAGGACTTAGACTATATTGACTGGGAAGGAATGATCTAGTTGGATTTTCGAGGTTATTTTTGCAAGTGTATCAAAAGACAGTTATTTATTTTACCAACATTAAAGCAGACACTTGTGAAAATTAAAGCAGACACTTGTGAAAACGCTGGCTAATGAATTCACTCTGCTTTAATGAATTGTATCCAAGAATCCTTTTGGAGATGGGACACAAATCAATATATAATTATCAATATTTTAACAGGTGGATAGTTGAGAAATGTTTGCCATCCTGCAACAGGAAAACAACTGCCCGTAACATAAGACATTCACTTACCTGAGCACAGGCAGCACCTACTTATATTCTGGATGTTTTCTCTAAGCACAACGGGCATGCTCATTCTAACAACATAAATATGTTTTTATTATTGTAGCCATAAATGTTGGAAACGTTTTGCGTGTGTGTGTGTGTGTGTGTGTGTGTGTGTGTGTGTGTGTGTGTGTGTGTAGTACTGAGGATGGAACCCAGGGGTGTTCTGCCTCAGCCCTATTTTATTCTTTTGTTTTGAAACAGGGTCTCATTAAGTAGCTGAGGCTGGCAGCGAACCTGCGATCCTCCTATCTCAGCCTCCCAAGTGCTGGGATTACAAGTGTGTGCCACTATGCCCAGTGGAAAAAAATTTTTAGACCCCAGTTTAATGAACTATTTCAGTCTTTGTGCACAATAAAACACGGAAGGCCTTAACCACAGTCATGGGTGTGGGAGACAGAAATGGGTCAGAGGAGGCAATCTACTCCGGATTCTAGGCCTGAGCAGCTGGTAACTGGGCTTAAGACTTTATGTGTGAGATTTAGCATACCATGGAGCTAGGAGGCCAGACAGCCAGGGCTGAGGACATGGGCACCTTCAGCCTGTGCTGTCAGAGGCCTGCAGGCTCATACCCACTTCCCTATTTCATTTTCCCCTCTGCAATTCTGCAGATTGGAAGGAAGTGGGAGGAAGTGAGGAGTGTGGGCCTGGCCGTTGGCTGTGCAGGGCTGCGTGAGATGTGTGTGGCTAAGGGATGTGGTGTGTGTTGGATGTGTATGTGTGCAATGTGTATATGGTGTGTGTATGTGTGTGTGTGTGTGTGTGTGTGTGTGCCTGTGTGTGTGTTTTGTACTGGAGATTAAACCCAGGGGGATTCTACTTCCGAGCCACACCCCCCAGTCCTTTTTATTTTTAATTTTGAAACAGGGCCTCACTAAATTGCCGAGGTCTTGCAAAATTGCTAAGGCTTTCAACTGTCTCAGTCTCCCAAGGCATGCACTCCTGGGCCTGGCTTTGTCAGAATTTATACAAAGTGCCATTTGTGACATGAACTTCAAAGTTCTAATGTTCATTCTTACGGATATTTACTTGCAAGTATTACATGTTGATTTTCTTGGATAAATATTTTCATATTGGCAATTCCCTTCTACATCTAATAGTAGGCATTAGTTTGAAGCAGAAACCTCAAGAGCTCCTAATCGTTTTCTCTCTCTTTAAGACAAAGAAAAATCAACAAATAGGAAACACCAGTAGATTTCTTCCTCTAAAATAATGAGTGTGAGAGATTTTACTCCATCTAAATACTGTGTGTGTGTAAACCGGGCGTGGTGGCGCACGCTTGTAATCCCAGCATTTGGGAGGCTGAAATCGGAGGATCCAGCTTCGCGGCCAGCCTCAGCTACTTAGTGAGGCACTCTGCAACTTAGTGAGACCCTGTTTCAAAATAAAGGATAAAAAATAGGGCTGGGGGTGTAGCTCGGAGGTAGAATGCCCCTGAGTTCAATCCCCAGTACCGCAAAAAAAAAAAAAATAAATAAATACTGTGTGTGTGTGTGTGTGTGTGTGTGTGTGTGTGTGTGTGTGTGTGTGTGTCTCCTGGGGACTGAACCTAAGAGCATTTTATCTCTGAGCTATGTCCCCAACCCTTTATACAGTGAACACAAGGATGTCCACCACTCAAGTTGAATAGATGAGGTCAATAAAAAGTTTATTATGGAAACTGTAAACAATGCACAAAAATAGAGAGAATGGGATTGTGAAGTCCATGAACCACCCAGCTGCCCAAGCCAAAGACCCGGTGAATTACATTTTAGCCTTTCTTCTTATTTATGTCTAGTCAATTAGCAGTGCCATGTTAATTTTATTTTCTACCCATCTCTCAGATCTACTCAAATTTTTCCATCCCTGTTGCCACTTCTGTGGCCCAGGCTACCATCACCTCTCACTTGGATTACTGTATAAAACTCCCTACTGGCTTTCCTCTCCCTAATTGGTTCTCTACCCCAAATGAATAATGTGCCCAATCTTTTTTAAATGACAGTAAGTTAAAATTAATATATTTGATGTAGAGTTCTCTGTGCTACAGATATAGGCAGAACAGTATAAACAGAAGGGAGGTCAGGCAGCAAGATGGGGCCAGCCTAACCCTGCCCCAAAGCCACCCCTCTGCTGTTAGCAGGTATCTAAGACACACCCCAAATAAGATATCAATGTAGTCTAGGAGCCCAAGAGAGAGGAGCCCAAAACACACAACGGAAAAGCACCCCTGTGCACCCCTGCACTCCTGGAATCAGGACCCCAGATTACTTTTGCTTATTTGTAATCACTGGCATTGTGGCTTTGATCACCCCACCATGGGCTTTCCCAGTGCATTTTGGGTAAGCATGGGTGCATACAGAATAAGGGCATATAACCACATCTTGTCAATCATCCCCCTTAACCCAACCCAGGGACCTACTGGAGATTTCTCTCTACCCACCACTAAAACCCCATAAAAGAGGTCCAAGACAACAAGCTGGGGACTCTGCATTGCCTTGAGTGACTTGTAGGCTCACCTAGCTCCTTTCTTTGCTAAAAGGAATGTAGTTTTCCTTTCAATAAAACCTGTTTGTAGCCAGGTGTGGTGGTGCTCGCTTGTAATCCCAGTACTTGGGAGGCTGAGACAGGAGGATCTCATGTGCCAGGACAACCTCAGCAA